>PVJS01002116.1:0-88055 GCA_004027185.1 Glis glis | reverse complement strand
CATTTGATACATTATCAGCAGTATGCTTTGTGTGTGTGTGTGTGTGTGTGTGTGTGTGTGTGTGTGTTACTGGGATTGAACCCAGGGGTGTTATACCTCCAAGCCCTTTCTAATTTTTAGGGTCTTGCTAAGTTGCTGAGGCTGGCCTCAAACCTGTGATCCTCCTGTCTCAGCCTCCCAAGTATAGAGATTACAAGTATACACCACCATGCCAGACTAGCAGTATGCTTTTAATTACTTCATATTGATCTCAAGCCCAGGCAGATGGAACTCATTCAAAAAAATCTAGTAGAAGGCAGGAAGAACCTAGAGTTATATGTAATTGGCTACAGGAGCAGAGAGCGGGGTCTATGGACATGGACGTAAATGTGTCCAAAACCACTAGATGAAACTGGGATAGGGCAAGTGTAATTGAGGGTTACACTGAACCTTACTCATGGGAGGCGTTCAATAACCTTTGCTGAATGAATGAGAAAATGTGTTCTGATAGTGTCTTCAGGCCCTGCCACACGGGAGTGAGTTGGATGTAAATACCATCAAAACAGAGACCAAGGCTCAATCATGACTTATTTATCTTGGTATCACCAGTACCCACCGGATGCATACTGGTGTTCCATAAATATTTTATAAATGACCGGCTCAATGAATAAAATAAATAGTAGTGAGGGCCGGGCGTGGTGGCACACACTTGTAATCCCAGTACTTTGGGAGGTGGAGACCGGAGGATCTGGGTTCGCGGCCATCCTCAGCGCTCTCTCTCTCTCTCTCTCTCTCTCCCTGTCTCTCTCTCTCTCTCTCTCTCTCTACTTAGTGAGGCCCTCCGCAACTTTGGCCGGGGGTGTAGCGCAGAGGTAGAACGCCCCTGGGTTCAATTCCCGGTACCGCAAATAAATAAATAAATAAATAAATAAATAAATAAATAGTAGTGGAAGATTCCTAACAGATAGTATTCATTTGAGGGAAATATTTAGGGGCAGGTAATGCTGTAGTGTGGCTCCAATCACACACGTGACATGGGAGTAAAGTAGATACCAAGAAATTCCGGTCTGCCTCTGGGAAGTTTGGAATGTGTTTAGGAAGTTAGTATAGATACACAGGAACACCCAGACATAAGATGTAACAAGCTTAAATTCATAGGCGAGCAGTACATATGCTTACAAAGCATTAGGAAACTAATTCTTTAAAAGGTAAACTATCCTGCATTCATTTAGAACAAAATTGAAACAACCCATATATGTTACTGAGATATTATTAAGCAAAACATAAGCTGTTTTCTTTTCAGAAATCATTTATTAAAACCTACATGTACATACAGTTGCAATTCTTGCGATATAAGAATTAAGTTAAATCAGTCAGTCAGTCAACTAACAAATGAGGCAGGTGAGAAAGTCTGTTTTGGAAACTCTCATGCTGTGTATTTCTGAAAACAAGCAGCAAGCCAAGTTGGTTCTGGGTCATTCTGCACTCTTTACAAATGCAGAGCGCTCGTGTTCCGTGGGAGAGCTGGGCCGATGGTGCCACTGCGGCTGGCACCTGTGAGGGTACTGGCCTCAGCATCCCTCTGATGACATCAGGGACTCTGGAGCTGTCTTTGCAGTATCAGCCTGTTATGGTTTGGATATCGAATGTGCTCTAGAAAGGCTCACGTGTTGGCAATACAACAATGTCCAGAGGTGAAATCATTGAATCAGGGCTCTAACCTCATCAGTGGATAAGTCCACTGATAGATTAATAATTTGAATATATTTACTGGGTGGTAACTCTAGGCAGGGTGTATCTGGAGAAGGTAGGTCACTGGGGGGTGTGGTCTTACACTATGTATTTCCCTGGCCCCTCCATCTCTGGCTGCTTTCTGAATCTGGCTGCCGTGAGCAGCTTTCTTCCACCGCACCCTATTGCCGTGAGTTTCTGCCTTGGAGCCAGCAACCCATGAACTGAACCTCTGAAATAGTAAGCCAATATGATTGACTAAACTTTTCCTCCTGTAAGTCGTTCTCGTCAGGTATTTTCATCACGGTGATGAAAATGCTGACTAATACACAGCCATTAGGAGAGGCATTCTGTTGGAGAATCCACACATGCATGTCTACCAGTCTAGTTATGTTATCTTTGGAAGATTTTCAATGGTCGAGTTTTGTAAGAATGTGGTGGGAGGTGTATGCAGTGGTAGAAGTTTTGGGACTTTCTAGAAAAGAAATGCTTATTTTATTTTATTTATTTATTTATTTATTTATTTATTTATTGCGATACTGGGGATTGAACGCAGGGGCGTTCTACCTCCGCGCTACACCCCCAGCCCTATTTTTTATACTTTATTTTGAGACCGGGTCTCACGAAGTTGCGGAGGGCCTCACTAAGTAGAGAGAGAGAGAGAGAGAGAGAGAGAGACAGGGAGAGAGAGAGAGACAGAGCTGAGGCTGGCCGCGAACCCGGATCCTCCAGTCTCTGCCTCCCAAAGTACTGGGATTACAAGCGTGCGCCACCATGCCTGGCTAGAAATGCTTATTTTAGATTCATACTACACATGAGCTGTGAGGCAAAGGAAGCCAAAAAAAAATTACTCTCAAGGTGTGATTTAACTAGTCATTTCCATCCTGACTCCTCAATTAGGGTGATGCCAACAGAAAAATCTATCAAGTTATCTATGGTTTAAGAATGCCTTTTGTTTTTATTATGTTTTATAATGAGCCTAATAATGATCACAGTAAAAACTTATAAATTATAAAAAAAAACCCTAAGAACTCTGCTTCTTGGAATATTGCCTTTCCATAATATTTTTTGAGCATATGCACATGGTAGGGCCCAAAACACTTAAAAAAATGTTTGACTTTAGCCGGGCGCGGTGGCGCACGCTTGTAATCCCAGTACTTTGGGAGGCGGAGACCGGAGGATCTGGGTTCGCGGCCAGCATCAGCTCTCTCTCCCTCTCTCTCTCTCTCTCTACTTAGTGAGGTCCTCCACAACTACGTGAGACCCGGTTTCAAAATAAAGTATAAAAATAGGGCTGGGGGTGTAGTGTGGAGGTAGAACGCCCCTGGGTTCAATCCCCGGTACCGCAAAAAAAAAAAAAAAAAAGTTTGACTTTGGTTTAAGCATGCTGTTTTTATTGTACCCTGCTTATATCCTGATTTTTTTTCAAAAACATGATTTTTATTAACTGCATTATTTCTTTAGTTATACATTTTAATCCATTCTGCAGTCATTGACTATTTCTCAGATTTCTGGATTATAATTATTATTGTATAATGTGATTAACATCATGCTACATAAACTTTAATCTTACTTTCTGATTGTCTTCCAATCACTAAATTGTTTTTCAGGTAAGTTTGTTTAAATTAGCAGCCTAGCAGCCCAGGGAAGAAGCAACTTTAGATCACTCTGATCACCACTGGGTATGATGACTTAGAAGACTTTGAATTGTTGGGAAATCTAAAGTATCAGCTTGTTCCTTTAAACTGTAATTTTAAGGTTGCCATGAGGTTGTGCTTTGCTTTTGCTTGATATTCTCTGGTATTTCCTCCTCTTCTGTGAGTTAGTTGTCCCTGTCCTCTGCCTGCTGCCTTTCCAGGGTAGTGCTGTTTTCCCTGTAGGTGGAATCGAGTTCTCTATTTTTTTTTTCTTCGGTACCGGGGATTGAACGCAGGGGCGTTCTACCTCCGCGCTACGCCCCCGGCCCTATTTTTTACATTTTATTTTTGAAATCAGGTCTCACGAAGTTGCGGAGGGCCTCACTATGGAGAGAAAGAGAGAGAGAGAGAGAGAGAGAGAGAGAGAGAGAGAGAGAGAGAGCGCTGAGGCTGGCTGCGAACCCGGATCCTCAGGTCTCCGCCTCCCAAAGTACTGGGATTACAAGCGTGCGCCACCATGCCCGGCTTGGAATCGGGTTCTCTATACATTCACTCTTGTATTTTTAAAACTCTGTTGTATTTTTGGCAAACATTTCCTCTAATTTTTTTGGAACTTTTCAATTGTTTTTTTGACATGTAAATGTTTAAAAATTGTAGACAATTTCAAACCTATCATTCTTTTTTAATGACTTTTTTGAGATGATCTTAGACTCATTTGCAGTTGTTAGAAGTTATACAGAGAGGGCCCATGTACCTTTTCCCAGTTTCCACCAATGATAGTACTCTATTTAACTACAGTGCAATATCACAACTGCCATTGACAGAATTCATTAGTCATGTACAAATTTCACCAGTTTTACCTGTACTCACTGAGTCTGTATTTAGTTCTATGCAATTTTATTATGTGTGGATTTGTGTACTATCACCACAGTCAAAATACAAAACAGAGCTGGGCAGGGCAGCACATGCTTATTATCCCAGTACTTGGGAGGCTGAGACAGGAGGATCGTAAGTTTGTGGCCAGCCTCAGCAACTTAGTGAGGCTCTCAGCAATTTAGTGAGACCTTCTTTCAAAAAAAAAAAAAAAATAGGGCTGGGGGAGTAGCTCAGAGGAAGAATGTCCCTGGGTTCAACTCCCGGTACCATACACACACACACACACAAAACCCAACTCAAACCCAAACAACAACAATATAAAACAGTCCTGTTACAAGATCACTCATACTGTATTTTGAAGGACAATACTTAAAAGCAAACCTATCATTCTTGCTCTTTCTAAAAGCTCTTATTATTTTTGTGCCTCAAAAGTTTTTTTTCCCATCTAGAGGTAACATAAATATTGACCTACATTTTCTTTTAAAGTTTACACTTTTATTTTTAATTCATTTTTCCATTTATATGATATAAAGCAAAGTTCTAAGCTGATTTAAAAATAGTTCCTCCATTCATTATATTGTTATATCCTTTCCTGCTTGAACTCTATTAGAGCACATTTCTGGGCTTTTTGTTTTGTTTATTAATTTATATACCTTTTCTCATATCAGTACAATACTGTTTTAATGAATGAAGATTAATAATAAATTTGATTTCTTAAAACTACCCTCTCAAGCCGGGCGTGGTGGCACACGCTTGTAATCCCAGTACTTGGGAGGCTGAGACCAGAGGATCTGGGTTCATGGCTAGCCTCAGCTACTTAGTGAGGCCCTCCACAACTTAGTGAGACCCTGTTTCAAAATAAAGATTAAAAAATAGGGCTGGGGGTGTATCCTGGAGGTAGAATGCCCCTGGGTTCAATCCTCGGTACCAAAAAAAAAAATAATAATAAAAATAAAACTACCCTGTCTTTTGAAACTACTCTCTTTTGAAGGTTTTCCTAAAAATACTTGCCTTTTCTAATTCAGAAAAATTTTCCCTAGTTCCAAAAGCATCAGAATATAATTTTGATTATATTTATGTGAAACCTTAAAATTGCTTTAAGACACATCCATACCCTCTCAATGTTTATTCTTTCCATCCATGTATGGATCTTCACTTAACATTCTTATTTATATCTTTTGGCAAAACTTTGTAGTTTCCTTTTCTAGATCCATTAAAAATAGTTGTATAGACACACTAAAATAGTCTTTTCCTAATTCTTTGAATTCTTCTCTAGTATTGTGAATGGCACAGCTAATCTATTAGCATTTTTAAAGCTTTAAATTATTAATTTTTAATGGACACATAATGCTGGTATACATTTATGGGGCACAGTGTAAGAATCTGATCTATGTATACAATATTAAATGTTCTACCAATTGTTAATTTTTATGCTATTATTCTGGAAAATTGTTGATATTGAGAATTTTCGATAAATTCAGCCATAATATATCTTTAAAGTGAATATTTGAAAACCAAACTGCCACTAAAAATGGTATAGTTTGTTTCTTTTAAGGAAAATAAAATTAATTAGACTTGTTGTTTCCAGCCGCTAGTGATTTGGCTGCCTGACTGAATTTCTATCATATGGAAAGTTTTATGCTGGTTACATGAAAGCAGTGGAGGTTTTCCATTCTCAGCATCATCCCATGGTAGCTGCATGCTATTCCTGAATAACAAACTTTTAAGTTGGGAACACATTGCAGTCCTGCAGAATCCCTCTGGCAATACTGCACAATGATCGACAAACATTTTGGTAGGAAAGAATCAAGTGCTCAAGATGGTAGAATCTTAGTGTGTAAAACATTTTTGATGCTCCCACATATTATAAATACAGCTCTGTGCAGTATAGTGTTGGCTGTACTATATAGGTCCAGAAATTGCCTATTCGACATGGACTAGGAAAACAGTGAGCGTACAAGTCCCTCTCATTTTCCCCAGGGCTGATAGTTGACTGAGGTATAATGGTCCTATATTTGTACTAAGGATGTCAGTCCTAGTCCTAAGGGTTTTGTGGGAAATCCTCTGGGCAAAGCTTGGGCTTTGCATTGACATGAGCTTAACTTTTATTTTCAGCAAATTTATTGGCTTGATGAACTTGATTTAACCTAGTGTGTCTCAACCTAAGCTGCAAATTGGAGGTACTTTTGAGAGCTTTTTAAAAATATTGTTGCCTGGGTTCCACTTCTGGAATTTTTTTTATTTAGTTTTGAGTTAAGACTTAGATATTGGAATTTCATAAGATCCTCAGTTGATTCCAATGTGCAGTCAAAGTAGGGATTTTCTGGAAACCAAACCAATTCCTTCATCAACAAAATGAGGAGGATAATAATGTATGAAGTAGTGATGAAATTCAATGAGAAACAGGAAGTCACTACTGCATTTAAAACCTTCTTGGTAATTTCTATATGTTATTGTGATTAAAAAAAAAAAGGTAATGATGGCTTAGAATAGCCCAAAGTGTGTACTATAGTAGGAGGAGGTAGCTCCAAAATATTTAAGACCTAGCACCCTACACTTAATGCAGGAATTAGATGCTGTTGTTTTTGGAAGGGAGGAGGAATCAAATAGTAATCCTGAATGTCCATGCCTACTCCTGCTTTCTGGAATTTTGCCCTGTGTGTAATTTTCCTGATTATCTCACAGTGCAGTTGCATTTCAGGGTCTCAAAATTTTACTCATTTATTTCATTACTAAGAGAAGGCAAGGAGAAAATATGTTTAGTTTTTAAAATATTTTATACTTGGAGAGAACGTATTAAGCTCATTTGGGCATAGGCCATTTATCTAATAACAGCTCTAGCTAATTATGGTTTAAATAAAGGTGTTTCAGTCAGCATTCTCATTGCTGTAATCCAAAAAACAACTGACCATGCAATTTAGAGGAAGGAAGATTTATTTGCTCACAGTTCTGGAGATTTCAGGGGTTCCATCCATGTGAGGCTGAGTTCATCTTTGGAGCTCAGGGCACAACAGCAGGAAGCAGAGAGAGGGAGAGAGGAAATACTCTGCTCTCACATCATAGAGGCCAGAAGCAAAAGAAAGCAAGCAAGAGAATTCGAGGACACATGCACAGTCCTTAAGGCCACAGCCCCAGGGACCCACCTCCTCTAACCACACTCCACCTGCCTAGGTTACCTCCCAGTAAATCCATCACAGTGGATTTATCCACTGATGAGATTATAAGCTTCATGACTTAATTATATAAACTCTGAACATTAATATATGAGCTCTCCAGGGAACATTCTATATCCAAACCATGACAAAAGGTTTGAACTCTTTAAATTCTAAGAAACTTGACACAAGTCAACCATGAGATTTTTGACTAAGAGATATATATCAAGTCTCCTAAAACTCATTAACTTCACTAAAGAGCAGGTAAAGATGGCCTACTTAAATATTAAATGCAAGCATGGGGTCTATGGCTATTTCTTGACTTGTAATAGTCTGGCCTCTCATGCCTTGAATCCTCTGGGCACTATGCTTATTTTAAAAACCATTCTGCAATAATTCAAATGCAATGACTTTCCATGTATAAAATAATGATAAAAGACATATTGTAGCCATCTTTTTCCATATGGTGCGAGCAATTTGGATTTTAGTAGCAGTTTTTATAACTTTCAGCTTACCACTAAAATGTCAGAACCCGTGAGAATAAAACTACTTCTATTTTAGGGTTTAGATTCATTTGCTCTGATCCTTCAACCAGAAAAAAACTGACTCTAAAGGCCTCTTTATTCTGAATGAATTTAACTTTCAGTTCTCTACTACCTTTCTAGTTTATTAAGGCTAAGAGTGTTCCAGTATCTCTTTTCTTTGTTCACTTACTGAAATTTATTGAATATGTGCCATGAGGGGGAGGCTGTCACCACAGTTAATAAACTGACCTTTATGGCAATGGAAACCAGTGTAGAGAAACCACATTAAAAAGAAAGAAAGAAAAAAGCCACATTGCTGGAAGACTGTGCCTTTAAGCTAAGCAAAGACTCACCTACTTTTTAAACCAACCGAAGAAATCTGAGCAAAATCAGTATAGATTAACTGGTTCTAAGAAAATTAATACATTTGCCTTGGTACTGGTTTTTAAATTAGAGCCACATTTATAATCATTGAATAGTTTTGAAGTGCCTCAAAAAACTCACTGGAAAAACTTAACTTTCAGGTGTTTTCACACTGCAATACTTACTTATTTCAGACATTCCAAAGTCTTTCTCTCACATCCCCTGGTCTACTGAGGATTGGGTATCTTGCCTTCTTTTACCATACAACTCATTACTCCAGGAGAGTTGTTACATAAGGGTATTCATGTTAGAAATTGACCAGGTCTGGTTATGACTAGTCTGAGTAAAGAGGATTGCTTGTCTAAATGTCAACTTTCAACAGCAATTTGTTAAAATTAATTCAGTAGGAGGGGTAATATAGCTCTCAAATGGTCATTAAAGCATCTCATTGACTTACAATAGTATTTTCAACTCAATGAAATTTAGAATAATTTAGGGACCAACTGGTATGATTTTTGGAAACCTATCTTCATTGATTTGGTTGGGTTCATAGACTCCGTTTTGGGCAAGGAGACCTGAAACTTAACTTAACCTGGTAAGATGACACTTGATCAAGACTTGTCTGAATCTGAGAAATCCAGTTTTGCTGTGATGTTCCTGAGATTATCTCTGCTCTTAAATATGATCAGAACTGGTACCCTGGGTTGGTTGCTTCTACCTGTGAGGTTCAATAACATTTAATGACTCTGTTGTTGTTACGGCAGGCTCATAAACCTTCTGTCTTTGCCAGTAATTTGCTCAAATTAGAATCATCTGTGGTGATTTAGATTTCATAGTGTTGATTCTTAAACCCAGAGCTGGGCTATTATCATGGTTTGGATTTAGGTCTTCGCTGGCCTTGATCCTCATCTCAGCCTCTCAAATGCTAGGATTACAGTTGTGTGCCACCATACCAAGCCTGGTTTGGATTTAGAATGTCCCCCTATCCCTCACTGGAAACATATAGTTTTGGAAGAAAGGAGTGGTTGCTAGGCAGGGGTCCTGGGGATGTGGCCTTTGGGATTATATATCTTTCCTGTTCCTGTTGCTTGTGCTCTGCTTCCAACCTCTGTGATGTGAGGATCAGAGCCTGAGAGCTCTCCCTCTCTCCACTTCCTGCTACCATTCCCTGAAATCTTCAGGTGTAACCCAGCCTCACATGGACTCAACCCCAAAACTTCCAAGGAAATTGTGAGCAAATAAATCTTCCTTCCTCTAAGTTGCGTGGTCAGTCTTTTTGGATTATAGTAGTGAGAATGTTGTTGACCAAGACAGCTAGGAAATAAAATGACCTCTGAGGTGCTAGGATATGTCAAGTTTTTATCAAAAGACAGCTATCCATGGATTGAAGGTTAATAGCTTTTCAAGGAAATAAGACCTTTTATTCTATCAACAATTCATGGCATGTATGTGACAAATTCCCAACAATCTGAAATCTATTTTTCAGAGTTCTGAAAAATACAAGTTACTGTAAATTATTCACAGTCTAATAACACAATGACCATCTAGTGAACTTTGGGGTTTTGTTGATTTTCCATTTCATATAAGTGGAGCAAGTATAGACACTGATGTCTTCATATCTTTCTGATGAAAGCATACAAGTCTCTTTTTCTAGTAATTACTAACCAATCCATCAAGATGCTTAGAGTATTCATTATGCCTCAAACGGTAGAGTCAGTTCACATTTGACTTTAGAATTAATTCTTCAGAGATATTTCTTGCTAATCTCTTTAGAGATCTTCTCTGACTCATGCTACCTGGCAAAAGGTGGCAGAGAAAAAAAAATGTTCTGTTTTCCTTTCAGCGTGAATCAACATGGATGTCTTTTCCCAATCAGAAGTAATTTCCACTTCTTTCCTTTTGACTACCCCTCAGTTGATGAAATCTTATTCTTTCCTACAGAAAACTGTCTTTTCAGTTTCAGGATTTGAGTTTTCAGTAAGTTATAGTTCTGTGTTGTCCAATACATTAGTCACCAGTTACATGGGGCTATTGGGCAACTGGAATGTGACTAGCCTGAACTATGATGTTCTGCAAGATGGAAGCAAAATATTCTTTTGAAAACTTAGTATGAACAAAAGAACATAAAAAGAACATCGAAACTTTTTATGATTATATGCTGAAATAATATCTTGAATACATTTGTTAACTATATTAAATATATTTATTTGTTTACTCTTAATTTTTTTGAATGTGAATACAAGAACACTTAAACTTATGTATGTGACTTGTATCTATCTCTATATTGGACTGTGCTGTTCTAACATAGATTTTAATCAAAATTGTTTTTACTTAAAGACCCAGAAAACTGTAGATGTTCAGAAGATATTTGTTAGTTAAGCCAAAATGGCATAGAATTTTATAGTTATAATAATAGGAATTAAAAAACCAACTTGACAAAATGGAAATTTTAAAGTTAGGGATACAAAATGGGGCATTACCAATATTTTTAGAGACTAAAATATCTTGTTTATTCATACACCTAATGTTTACCGAGTACTTATTATGTATGTGCTTGGCATTAGGCACATTGAGTATACATGGTAGTGAATAAGACTCAGGTTTTGCTTTTGAGGAGTTTTCAGTTGCCTACAGTGTTATAAATGCTTCTCAAGTGGTAACTACAAGGTGGTGGAGAAGATGGTAGTGAAAATATTAAGCTAAAAGTAGTGGTGGGGATCATTTAGAGAATGTGGTAGGCATAGGCTTCCCGATGGAAGCCACCCTACTATAAGAGGCAGGTTTTCTCCTTCCTGTATGTTTTAAATTAACTCAATTTTTACATAAAAAACATGTGGGGTTAGAATATCCTCACTCAGTAATCCCTAAAAATTCACAAATGATAAAGTGAATAGAGTTTGTTTACCTTCTGACAAGTCCTGCAATCTGAAGCATGGAAGATTGTTTTAGGAGAATGAAAGCAGCTTGATAAATACTCCCTCTGAAATTCTTAATTTTTCTGGTTCAATTAATAAGTAAAACACTACCAAATATAGAACGTGTATGGCAGTTCATCTTGACAGGTTGGCTGAGAATGGCCCATTAATCACTGACTTTTAGTGACAGGGTGGTGTGTTGGAAGGAGTGTGGGCTTTCAAATCAAATAGACAGGATTTGAGTTTTCTGGGACTTTGGGAGAGTTGGTGAATTCTGAGTTTTAGTTTCCTCATTTGTAAAATTAGGAAAATATAGCGGCCAAACCAATTTCTAAAGCTAGAGCGATATATGTATAATGCTTTACACAGTACTTGTATATCTTAAGTGGTAAACAAATCATTAACTTAATTATAACTTGGAAAAACAATTATTTGAAAGAAAATGTTAAGTGTGTGAAATAAGAGTACAGGAGTAGAATATACAAGTATAACTTTGGTCATAAAAGGGAGTACAAAATTAAAATGAAGGTATAGATGATTCTTAATATGAGGGTCTAGGAATAAGCAAAAAGTGATGCTTACTTTGATTAGATATTCCTGAGTAGTAATTTTGAAATTATTCTCTTCTTTTTACACTTTGAGGTTTTAGTATCATTTCTGTCATCTGAGCCTGGAGTTTTCTTTGCAGGAAATTTAAAGCAATGAGTTCAATTTTTAAATAGATGTAGAACTAGTCAGATTTTCTATTTCTTATAATGTTAGTTTTGAAAAGTTTTGGTTTATAAGAAATTAATTTCCATTTCTATGTTGTCCAAAGTTTTGGTAACCTTATTAAAATACTATTTATTGTCATTTATAATGTCTATATTATCTGTAGTAATGTCTCACTTTTTATTCCTGATATTGGTAATGTTTTCTTGCTCTCCCTTGCCTCTCATTGGATTGATATATTGTATCTTTATTTATAAATATCCATATTTTGGCTTTTTTTAGCATTTCTTTATTGTTTAAATTTTCTAGATCATTGTCTTCTACTCTTCTTTGAATTATTTCCTTACTTCTTTCTTTGTATTTCATTTGCTCTTCTTTTTCTAGCTTCCTAAGTGGGAAGCTTTAATTATTGATTTTAAACCTTTCTCATTATCTAAGATATCACTTTATATATTTATATATTTCCCCATAGTTGATGTTTGGAAGTATTACATAAATCTTAATATATTGTGTTTTCATTATTATTCATTTTGAATCATTTTCTATTTTGCATTGTTAGTTACTGATTAGCACATGCATGGTTAGAAAATGTTACTTTATTTTCAATATTGGAATTTTTCATCTTCTTTTTGTTATTGATTCCTAGCTTGATTAAATTGTAGTCATAACTATTCTCTGTAATTTTAGTTTTTTGAAATTGGTTACTACCATATGGTATATTTTAGTGAGAATTCCACATCTTTGAAAACAAGGGTTTTTTATTTTTTTATTGGATAAAATCTAATCTAAGTGTTGATTAGCTTAGGTAATATTGATAAATGTTCTGTTTATACTGATAACTGATTTTTTCCTATCTGTTACTGAGAGAGGTATATTAAAATATTTACAATCGTAGATTTTTCTATTCATTTAGCTTGTTATTGCTTTATATATTTTGAAGTTATTTTCTGATTTTGCTCAAATTAATTATTTTTGACTTCCTGATGAATTACCCTTTTCATTTTTGTTATTATGAAATATCTTATTTTCTTGCTATAATTCTATTTTTTAAATTATCTTCATCTCATTAATATAGCCACACTGGATTTCTTATGATTAGTTTTTCAGATTGTAATTTTATCTATTCTTTTAATCTTTATAAATCTTCTTATTTAAAATATGTTTCTAAACATATCTTACAATTGTGTCCTGTTGTTTCAATCCAATCTTTAAAAAATATGGATCCATTTTCATTTAATGTAATTATTGTTATGATTTAGTTTAAGTCTATCATCTTGCTATTTGTTTCACTATTTGTTTTCTAATTTTCTCATCTGTTCTTGGGTCTGTTGACAAATTCTCCCAGCTTTCACTTATATCTTATATTCTTCCTTTTCTGAAAGATACCTTTTTTTTTTTTTTGGTGCTGGAGGTTGAACCCAGATGTGTTCTACCTCCGAGTTATACCCCCAGCCCTCTTTTATTTTGAAGCAGGGTCTGGTGTGTGTCACCGTGTCCAGCCTGAAAGATACTTTTATTTGGTATAGAATTCTAGGTTGACTGATTTTTTTTCTTTTAGTGTGTTAAAGATGCTTTTATTGGTTTTGGTTTTCATTATTTTTGTAATAATCCAGACATCATTATTAGTGTTGCTACACTAAGTACAACATGTGCTTTTCTCTGCATGTTTTAGCCTCCACTCATCTTTGATTCTTAGCAGTCTATGAGATGACTACATGTGGTTTTCTTTGTATTCAACCTTTATGGGGTTCACTGATATTCTTGGATCTGTGGATGGATATACTTTCCCAGTTTTGAGAAATATTGGCCTCTATATCTTCAAATATTGCCAGATTCATTCTCATTTTTCTTTCTGATATTCCACTTATAAGCTATCAATATGATATTAAGGTCAGACTTAAGTCATCCATTGTATTTGTTATTTGAAATGTACTTTTTAATCCTACATTTCTATTTTTTTTGTTTCCTTTTTTCTATTGAAATCCCCCACTTAAAAATAATTTTTGTATTTATAATTTTATAATTTTTATATTTATAATAATTATTTCAAAATCATTGCTCATTTGAACATTTGGGTGAATAGTGAGTATGTTTTTATTGGCTATTTTTCATTGGTTATGGGTCATATTTTCTTGCTTCACATTTTTTATTATGTACTAGACATTACATAAAAAACAGTAGAAATTGAAATAGAAACTAATTTTATCCAAAAATGTTTCTTTTTTTTTCTTTCATCAGGAAGCTGAGGTGGGGAAAGTTTCCTTCAATCTAATGTGGAATTGAGCTGTCAGAGCTGAGCTACTACTTTTGATTCAGTTCATCTCTACTTTAGGTATTTGGAGGGTGGAATTAGTTACTCTCTCCAGCAGGATTTTGTGTCCAAGTACTGAACGACTTTGTCTTCTTTCTCTGCTTTTTACCTTCCTTTTCTGTCTAATGATGCTACTTAGTCAGAAAAAGTCCCATGGGAAGAATTTATAGGTGGCAGGGAGTCTTATGCCCCCTCAGATTTTAACCTAAATGAATGGGCTCTAAGAGTTTTAGTAGGTTCTCCTTTTCAGAGCAAAATTTCAGCTTCTCAAAATTTCAGCTTTTACTAGGCTTGTGCCTAGGATATTTGAGTATATCCTAGACTATGCTAAGCCTCTAGAATAAAAGTGACTGATGGGTTATGTTTGACTAGGAAGGACTCATTACTCTTTGGAACATAATTCATTTTAACTTATTTGCATCCCAGAATTTTAATAACTTTAACGAAAAAAATTATTTTTCATTTATTCTATTATTTATAATTTTTAAGGTAGTAGTAATGACCTTTTGCAAACTTTTACATCCTAACCAGAGTAGGGGTAAGAAAAACACTTAATTTTCCTGAAGGAGTGACCAGGGTTTTGGCATTCAAAGATCTTAGAACTCTTTACCATAACAACCATATGCAGTGATAGTTAAAGATATTAAAGATATGCCATTTAACTTTGGAAAATTAAAAAGATTGCTATATGTGTAAGTATAATATTATTTCTTAGTGTTCACAATCTTTCTACAGAAGTTTTTTATTTTATAAAATGTATTAAAATTTGATTTGATAGGCTGAAATGTTATTTACCTCTAATATTCCAGGAATAATCTTTTACTTTATTTTTTACAAACCTAAAGATACTCTCTATGGGCAACAGATTGAACACTAGATGATTCTATGAATGTACACACCTGGTCTAAGATGTGAATGGCAGCCCTAGAGTTGTAAATATATTGCTTCTGTATAGCCCATACGACAGTTATGAAAAGGCAGAGAAATATCACATGTGAAGTGACAACTGTAAGAAGGGACTAAATCCTTCTTACTTTTTGATTAATACAATATTTTGGGGATAGTCATCTCATATTTTAATACAATTCTATTTTAAGATTTATTTGAAACCCCTGAATTATTTTTATATTCACAACTTTTTTTGTATTTTTGGTTTTGATTTTACCAATTCAATATAGTATTTTATAAAGTAGCTGAGGCCACAGTGTTTTGGGGATAGGCTGTGGAGAGAAACTATTAAATGTGTATCCTCTAAAGAATATCCACAACAGATAAAATTTGTCACATAAATGCTTCCTGGATATTTCTATATACCTTATTTGAAAATAGTTTCAGCACACAAAAGAATTTGGAATTTTAGTTCCTATTAAACTATTATTAAAGATTATTAAAGATCCTTTTTTGGTACTGGGGATGAGTCCCAGGGGCATTCTTTCTCCAAGCTACATCTCTAGCCCTTCCCCTCCCCACTCTCTTTTTTTAAACAGGGCATCGCTAAGTTGCTAAGAGTCTTGCTAAGTTGTTGAGGCTGGTCTCAAACCTGTGATCCTCTTGTCTCAGCTTCCCAAATACTGGGATTATAGGTATACGCCACTGTGCCCGTCTTAGAGATACTTTAGAAAATAAAATTTAAGATTTTTGATTCTGTTCCAAATTTCTCTATTCACCAAGGACAACAATACTGTAAAAATACACAAGGAACTAACTCTGAGTGAGGATCTACAATCAGCCAGCCATGGTGTATAATGTAACTCATTTGAGTCACACTTAACCTGGTGAGATGGAGCCTCACTCACATGTTTTTCCCATGTTTTAGATTAGGAAAAAAGCAATGATAGTTTAGAAAGATCACTACCTTACCCCGAGACACACAACAAGCTACCAGCAGAAATAGAATTTGAAACCTAATTTCAAAGAATTTAAAACCTAGTTTTAGTGCCTCAATCTTAGTTCATGTTATTGAAAAACTCTAGAATATTGGCTTTGAAATATAATCATTATTTTATAAATTTTAGCACACACATAGACAAGTTAGAGGATAATAATATTCTTTCTGTGAATTAATTTTTCATCAAATGAGAACTGATATGTGCTTTGTTCCATGTAGGCACCTAGTAAATTCTACTTTGAGGGAATGAATAGATTTTTTATTGTTTCCACTTTTAGGCACTTATAAATGGAACACATTTCATCTTTTTAGTTATCAAATTACATTATTAAGAGTTTTCAAAGCCTAGTTCAGAATTGCAGCACCATTTTCAAACAATTTCTTTGCTTCAAGAGAAAGAATTTATAAATTCAAGTATAACTCTGGAAGGGCACTTCTTGAGTATACTGCAGAGTGTCTTCTCACAGCAGATACTTCATAACTGTGGTTGAATGACCCAATATGATCAATATCCTCCTCAGAGGTGCTATGGTTTAGATAAGTAGCTCCCAAAGTCCCATGTGTTAAAGCCTGTGATGCTATTGGGAGGTGGTGGTACCTTTAAGAGGTGGGGCTTAGTGGGAGGAATTTAGGTAACTGGAGAAGTGCCCTTTAAAGGGGATATTGAGACCCTATTCTCTTCCTATTTCTTTTTTGCTTCTGGATACCATGGAGTCACACACTCCCGCCACAATGTTCTGTCTCACTGTGGGCCCCAAAACAACAGGCCAACTGACCATGAACTAAAATCTCCCAAACCATAAGACAAAATAAACCTTTCATCTTCATAAATTGTTTATCTCAGGTATTTTGTCACAGTGACAGAGCTGGTAAACCACTTAACTATAGGAAATGCGCCTTTGCCACTCTATCTTCAGAATTAAACTACACTGAAAGTTTTCAATAGGATTTCATTTAACATTATATTTAACAATAAGTATTCATTGATTCTTTAAGTTTAAGGCAATGGAGTTCATGATCTTGTAAAATGAAAGGATGAATTTTAAAATATGAATTATATGAACAATTGGTATTTGTTGGACACATATTTTGTGACAAGCTCTGGGTTCTGCTCTGCACATATATATTTTGTGAATAACCACCCTGATGGTAGAAGTCCACACATTTGGTAGACAAGGAAAGTAAACATTGCTCTATTCTACCTGGGTGGTTGAGGCTTAAAGCCATGTCAGTCTGATTACAAAACCCACATATTTAACTTATAATATTTAGTTTCTTGGTTCTCAATCTTGTCTTGGCTCTCACCAACTGTCTATCTTGGGGAAAATAATTAAACTTTGGGAACATTAATTATTTCATTTGTAAAATGGGAAGTTGTAGTGAGGCTTGTTAAAAGTTAAAAGTTCAACTGCCTCTTGGAAGAAGTTGTAATTTTTCAATATGTTACCAGTGACTGAGGAAAATAAACATCTGACCCAGTTGCTCAATACTGTCACCTGCCCAAGGTGTATCTTCAGATTCTGTGATGTAGATTTTTATGTACCTTACAAACTTCCATACAAAGAGTTACTTGAACTATAGAAATTTCTGGAAACTGAAAAAAAAATGAATGAATTTGGGAGCACCAAAGCTATCCACCAGGAAAATTCAACTATAAGAACTAGAAGAGGAGATTGATAACTTAAATCAAAATGGAGAGGGCAAGATCTCCATTATTGAAGATGGAAGCATTGCTTCTAAGAATTCCAACTTATATCTTTACAATGTATGCCAGGAATTCTTCAAGAATTCTGTGAGAAAGAGTTTATTATTAAGCTGGGTGTGGTGGCGCACGCTTGGGAGGTTGAGACCAGAGGATCTGGGCTCAAGGCCAGCCTCAGCTACGTAAATGAGGCCCTCCGCAACTTAGTGAGACCCTGTCTCAAAATAAAGAATAAAAAAATGGGGATGGGGGTGTATCTTGGAGGTAGAATGCCTCTAGGTTCAATCCCCAGTACCGCACACAAAAGAAAGAGTAGAGGGATAATCCCTCTGTTTTGACAGGAGTGTGGTGTTCCCATTGATGGAAAGAGCTTGCTTTAAGTGAGTGTGGTCCTTGCTCACTAGAAGCAGGTGAGGATTTCCACTTCTTCCCGGGTGCAATTTTCTCACATTGTTTCAAGCCAGCTTTGAATAAGATAAAAGAAGAGGATTTCTGCAAGCAGTTTCCTTGTCTTCCAGACTCACCAAAGGTTATATGCACTGTTCTTGAAGTTAAAGGTGCACATGGTGCTGTTTTTGTGACTAGGAAACATAAGAGGAACCTACTGAAAACTTCTTGGATAATTGATGGAGAAAGGAAGCTGGAAGCTACAGTGGAAGAATTAATTTCAGATCATTTGTTGACATTCACCCTCTGGAATGTAGATGTGAGAATGTTATGAAATTGGAAGGCCCTTTGTTTGCAATTGACCTAGTGAATCCTCAAAGAGTACATGTATCTTCACAAGAAATTGAGGAACTTCAGCATAAAATTACTGTCACTAACAAAATCCAAGTATGTGACTTGTAGGTTTTCACAAGATAGGCAATAGAAAATATGAAAGAATGTGAAAAAGAAAAGACTTAGTCCCATGGTACCTTAATACGGACAAATAAAGCAATACAGATTAAAGATGTCAAATTCCTAAATGATAAAAAGGACTGAAAGGTGGACAGAAAACACCTCTATAGGTCCTTCGCCGAAGGCCCTTGGCTGTGAAGACTCACGTCATTCACTCCATAGAGGCACACAATGTGGATAGGCATCATTTTTGCCTCTATCTGAAGTCTCAAGATGGTGCCTACATTGATGAGTTGGTACATAAATAATATTTTGTAGGAGAAAGAGGTACATTGGCTCTCTGATGAACGTGGTTGCAGACAGTCTTGAACTGAATGCCGAGTCTGTAGATGTGACTAGTCAACTGCTCTGGATGACTGGCTTTCAAATTTTTGAGACAAAGAATAGGGTTTTCCTGACAGGATATAGACAATCCATACAGCATACACTGTAAAATGGCTATTTACCCATCAACATTGTGTCATGGAAACCATTTGGGTCATGTTAATCTATGTATTTTTTAAATTTGTTGTAACATCTCAAAATTTCTATGTACATATATTTTGCATTAAATCATTCCAAGGATGTCTTTTGATTTTTCTCATTTTCTTTTTTACCTCTACAAATCAGACTATGAATAATGAAACCATCCTCCCTCTTAATTCTTCCATTTAGACAGGAATGCAAATAGGAAACACTCTTTGTTACTCTGAGAAGTTGTGATTTCTTTCAGTAAAATTTCCCCTCACAAGAGAAATACCATCTTTAAAATAATGTTTTACATTTTAAAAATTATCTCAGTAAAAGTTATATCTAGAAAAACAAAACCAAAAAAGAACAATGAAGTTCATCTGTAAAATATTTTAGCTTGATCATTTAGGTGGGTTTGTGGAGGTGGGACCCCTTAGGGGCCCTTTCTAACCTGGGTTATCCTCCTACTATATTATGTTTATGGAAATTAGACCATCCAGAAAGGTCCAGTGGCATTTTAAAAAGATTGACCCAGGGTCTGGATAACAAAGACTTTGCGCTTAACCCATAATTTATGGAAATATATGTAGAGCTGTCAGAGACTGGAAGATACCTTAGACAGAAAAATAGAACCCTTAAAGGAAAACCACCAAGAATGAAGGAGTGATGCACTCGGGTGGTGCAGTGATGCACTAGACTGCGTGTCTGAGGAGTGACGCACCGGAAGACGTCTGTGCAAGATCATGACACCAACGTCCCTCTCTCTTCCCCATCCAATCCTACCCCTACAATGCATGTGTGGTCTGGGAGAAAAATGGTGATTCTATAAAGGAAAGGACGATGTTGCTTGTGGTCCAAATAATTTTGCTGAGCAAACTCTCCATGAAACAGCTGCTCACAAAGTAGGAATTTTTTTTCTGGACCCATGAGGAGAGGAGCAGCAGAGGTCGGTGGTCTGAGTCCCCTGTGGTGGAATGGCTGCTGGCCCACGTGTGGTGCAGAAGAACATGGTCTGTGAAGTAGCGGGATCAGGAACCTGCAGGCAGGGACTCTGGCAATACAAGCCAATGTCTCTCCTTTCTCTATCCTGCTAAGGGTCTCTGCTAGAGGAGGGTCCTCCCGTAGAACCAATAAACTGATGTGTCCAATGGATAATGGTGCCCAGAGGAATTTTTCAGACAGATCAAAGAGAAGGGTTTTTTTAAAAAAAATGTAACTTTGTAAGTGAGAAACATTGAAATGCTAAAATTTAGGGGTATTATTATAATGTATATATATATATAATTATATATATAATTATGTATATAATTATATATATGGTATATATATATATATATATATATATATATATATATATAATTTTCATTAGGTAATAGAATGAGTTTGGGCCAAATTGATTTTATCTATGAGAGCATTTGGGAAACAGTTATGTACTATAAAAAGGGCAAACTCAAAACACATTATTGCAACAAATAATTTTTCTCTATCAGGCACTATACTAGATACCAAACACATTCTAGTAATAGATGCCACATATGTACAAATGTTGGCAAGTATTGAGAGGGGTGCCAAAATAGCAGTATGGACTGGTACACAGGTTAAGAGAGCTGGGGGGGGGGAAGTTAGGGAAACTCCTGGAATATGAAATAAAGTTCCTTGGAGGAGATAGGCTCCAGAAAAACAGGAGAAGGTAAGTGATCCAGAAGAGCATTTCAAAATGAAGGAACAATGTGTGTCCAGGTACAGAGATCGGAAAGAGCATGACACTGTTGGGAATGAGCAGGGAGCTTGGCATGGCCCAGTGCTCTGCAAGGTACCTGGGAACACAGCTGGAGAGAGAGAGAGAGAGAGAGAGAGAGAGAGAGAGAGAGAGAGAGAGAGAAGAGCAGCAGCCAACACGCAGGGGTTGTGTGCCCTACAAGCATCTGACATAATCTTTTACATCATGAGAAGCCACTGGGAGAATTAAAGCAGGGGAGTTCCATGATAAGACTGCAGTTCTGAGATTGCTCACAGGGGTGTGGTGTGCTCTTGCACTCAGCAACACACCCAGGAGGTCAGTGTGGCATGTCTTCCATGCCCAGAGGGAGAGAAGCAGCCCCATGGGAGCACCTGGGCCAAGGTGCTCAGACTCCATAGGCTCGTGAGACTCCTCTAAGGATGTCTGAAATGTATTCTTATAAACTCATAGTAACTAGAAAATTCATTCACAAGCAAGACTATGAAATACCTTGGAAAAGAAGTAACATGCACAAGAAAAGCATTAAACTCCAGAGTCATAAGAAAATCTGAATGAACAGAGCAAGATACTTCATTTCTGAATGAGAAGACACAATATGTAAATACGTTGATACTTACCAGAATATCTATAAGCCCAATGCAATCCAAAAGTAAAAACCCAACAAGATTTCTAAAAGGAACACACTAAGGAAACCTTAAAAATTATCTGAAAACAATGAGCAAAATTATCTAAGATGATTTAGTAATATCAAACTTTACAACTTTCAATAAAGGTGTATAAGTAGGCTTGATCTGGTGGCACACACCTGTAATTCCAGTACTTGGGAGGCTGAGACAAGAGGATCACAAGTTTGAGGCCAGCATTAGAAACTTAGTGAGACCCCGTATCGAAACAAAAATAAAATAAAATAAAATAGGGCTGACTCAATTCCCAGTACTCCTCAACCCCACACACAGATGTAGTAAGTAAAACATCATGGAAGTCAAATAAAAATAAAATAATAAACCAATAGAACAGCATAGAGTTTATCATTAGACCCTGGAACAAGTAGAACTTAGAATATGATACACTCACTGATGAATGGGTGGACTCTTTATTAAACAGTAGTGTGACAATTTGGTAAAGATATTTATCTCATACAATTGGGGAAATTAATTCTAGTAGAGTTAAAGTCCTTCCTGAAATGTGCACACACAAATGTGTGTGTGTGTGTGTGTGTGCGTGCATCTATAGACAGGAGAAAATATATAGGTTTATACCTCTTACCTTACACAGGAAAAGTTTTCCTTCAACCAGAAATGGAGACTTGAAGAAAAATTATTGGTGTAGCTATCTATATCAAAATTGAATATCTTAAATACCACACAACTATCAACACCATAAACAAACCTAAAAGTCCATCACTGGGCAGAGTAGGAGAAAATTAACAAACGGGAAGACAAGTTTTATATTTGAAATACTCAAAGAATGCGTATTCGTTCTATATTTGTGACAAATCAATAGAAAAAGAACATTCTGAAAGAAAACTGGCAAAGGATATAAACTGACTATTCACAGGAGAGGAGACATAAATATCCAATTAACACTTCAAGACAGCACACTAGAAATCAGGAAAATGTAAATTAGAATAATGCAATTTTATTTTGTTTCCTTCTCAGGCTAGCAAAAAGTACCAAGGATCAAGTGTTGCTGAGGGTTTAGGAGAATAATTATTCTCATTCACTTAGTATAGAGTATAAATTGTATAGCATTTTAGAGAGCAACTTAGCAATAGCAACAAAAAAAATGTTTAAAAACATCATTTTTTCCCAGCATTCTTTTCTGTTTGGTTGTTTTTTTTATACTAATGATTGAGCTCAGGAGTCTTCTACATCCCAGCTACATCCCCAGACCTTTTTATTTTTTATTTTGAAATAGGGTCTCACTAAGTTGCTGAGCATCTTGCTAAATTGCTGAGGCTAACCTTGAACCTGCAGCCCTTAGGTTTCAGCCTCTCAAGTACTGGGATTACAAGTGTGTGCCACAGTACCACACAGGGTCTTGCTAAATTGCTGAGGCTAACTTTGAACCTGCGGTCCTTTGGTTTCAGCCTCTCAAGTTCTGGGATTACAGGTGTGTGCCACAGGCTTGTTCCTAGTATTTTCATTTCTAGATACTTATCAGAGAGAAGCGATTGAACACATCCACAGGGAGGCGAGTAAATACATTTGAAACAACTTACAGGTCCCTAGATAGAAGGATGGCTAAATGAAGTGTATGGGGGAGCTACAAAACACTGAAATGGCAAAGTCTTCACGCCACATCGGTGAGCCAAAGAATAAAAAGGAGATTTCAGAACAATAGCTATGGAACACTATGTACAAACATAAACATGCAAAATATGTTTCAAATATATATTTTAAAAGGTACAGAAAAGGATATCAAGATGCAAACAAAATAAAATAAGTGCCTTTCTCTGAGGCAGTGAATGCAAATGTATAGTGATGTTCAAGAAAAAGTTTGCTTTGTTTGTATTATTGAATGCATGCAAAATATTGCTTTATGATAAGGAAATGGGGCATTCCCACCTGATAGTTTCATTTTTTCTTTGAAATATAATCTATTGACTGCAAATAAATATCAGCCTAGTGATAAATGCTTCAAATGGCTTCTGTGGGACCCAAGGTCCAATCCAAACTTAAAGGTAAATGACAAGACTTTATAACTGTACACGCTAGCCATCAACAGGAAGGGGTGAACTGGGCAAAATGATAGATGGATTAATACAAGATGTGATGACTCATAAAGCAGATGGAGTAAGAGAATGGAAAGGATTTAAATTATGGGGTGAGGATGATGGATCTGAAGAAAAAGAATCAAGTACCTGGAGGTCTTTTGAGGTCCTATTCTCTCAATTGCCTGTTCAAATAAGCTTCCCATTTTCTCTTAGTGGTTTGGCCTTTACTTATTGATTTATGAGGTATTAATTCTTTACTATATGTCTTGTGAATATTCTTGTGCTGTGAAATAAGGAATGAAAAGGCGGAAGGGAAGAGAGTTATGGCCCGAGAACCTGGAACTCTGACTGACATCTCAGCTATGAGAATAGCTTGTAAAAGTGGTTTAAAGATAAAATCCATCAACTCCAAGAGCAAGGCATCTTGTGGCTAGGGAGTTGGGCTGGTTGTACTTGTGAATGCTGAGGTCTTTTGTGAAGCAGTTGGAACTAGCTGGAGCAGAAGCCTGTAAGATGAACGCCAGAGTCTTTGAATCATTAGCAGCAGAGGTGAGGAGAGAAAGTAGAGGGAGTTCAGCAGGTTCTTTATATCCAAATGAAACACATTTCTAAAGAGGTGGGACTTGCATCAAGGCGGGAGTATCCCAGCTGGCAAAGTAAACGACAGCCTGGGAGAGACACAAACAGCCAACCTTGTAGCACCTTAGGCTTGGGATGTGATGGAACAAGGACCCACTCACCCTTGAAAGGTTGGCTATGGAGGTGGGTCCATTAGGTAAGGAAGGGCAGTTTCAGCTACTGTTGTGTAATGTCTTTGTGTACTCACAATTGTACAGATGAAACTAGGGGTTGAGAAGGGTAAAATGGAGCAAAGGTCCTTCAAATTTCCTTGTTAAACTGTGTGTTTACATGAGGATCTGTTGAAACACCATCTCCAGTTATCTCTTGTATTGCATCAGTAGATTATTTTGCATTATTGAACCAGGAATCATCAGTTCTATATTTGTCCCTGTCTTTTCGATTGCAGATTAGATGAAGTTTCAGTCAGAAAAAGGAGAAAAAACAGTGCACTGTCGGCGTATGGCACAATGATAAATTTTAAACCTGGCAACAGATTGAAAGGATGTTATTTGATGTTTATCTTACAAGAATTTAGATCCATCCAGCTAAGTGTTTCATTAAATATGTTCCCTGTTGTGACTTCATTCTGAATCTTGGCCCTTCCTCAGAAGCCATTTATTTGGGAAAGGCTGTAGGTCACACAGCAAGTGTCAGGAACAAACATTTGGGCAGAGAGAGCTGCGTGTCATCCAGCTTTAAAAGATGATTAAATAGAAGTTGACTGAGTCTATTCTAGAGCTTTCCTTATTAGAGTGGACATTGGCAAGCTGTCTTGGGAAGTGGAATTAAGTCAAATATTAAAATGAATTCTGTTTAGTCATAATTATGCTTTTGCTTATTCCAAATATCAATGGTAGTTTCAGAAAATGAACTTTTCCTTATACTAACATGATTTGGGTGTATATA
Organism: Glis glis; assembly: GCA_004027185.1. Lineage (NCBI taxonomy): Eukaryota > Metazoa > Chordata > Mammalia > Rodentia > Gliridae > Glis > Glis glis. The sequence goes on along the minus strand of PVJS01002116.1, from coordinate 62,932 downwards.
ATAATAAATATGAGTTTATTATAAATGGAGAACAAAAAGTTTTGAGTAAATAATACCAATATTATAAGAAATAATTAGCAGGAAAATGAAATAAAAAGATTCACAGATATTAACAGGTAATATTTCAATCTATCTCCAATTAAATTTAAGGCATTAACCAGGTGTGGCAGTGGATGCCTGTAAGTCCAGTACTTGGGAGGCTGAGACAGGAGGATTGCAGATTCAAGGCCAGCCTTAGCAGCATAGTGAGATTCTCAGCAACGTAGAGAGATCCTGTTTCAAACAAAAAATTAAAAAGGTCTGGGGTGCATCTTGGAGGTAGAATGTCCCTGGGTTCAATTTCCATTACCACCCTCCCCCAAATCAAGGCATTAACCTTACGATTCTCTTTAGAAACCACCTTTCTCTTTCTTTTGGGGCATCACCATCCATCCTCCCACGATTTATGCTTAAGTAATTATAGCTATATTTGACACCTGCTGTGGTTTGAATGTATGAGTCCCTTCAGATCTCAGAAGTTGGAAATTAAACCCAAAGGCGACAGGACGAACAGGTGGAGGCTTTGGGAGCTGCTTAGGTTCCCAGGGCTCTGCCCTCATTGATTGGATGAGTACTCTCATTAAAAAACTTAGAGGGAGCGAGTTCCTCCCTTTCGCACAGCTGCCCTTCCAGCAAGTGAGGACCCAGAGTTTAACCCTTCTGCCACGTGAAGATCCAGCCGAAGGTGCCCTCTTCAAGGGAGCCGCCCTCCCCAGGCACCAATCTGCTGGCGTTTTGACCTTGGTCTTTGCAGCCTCAAGAACTGTGAGACATACATTTCTGTTGTTTATAAATCACCCTGTCTAAGGCATTTTGTTAAAGCAGCAGGACTGAACTAAGACGATATCTTCCTTGCATTTGCTATTCATATTTAAGCTGCCAAATCCTTGTGTACTCTTATTTTTCTTTATTTGACCATTTCCATTTGCATATCTGAATTGAGGCCTTGATTTTCTCTGGCTAAAACCATAGCAATAGCTCCTTTAACGGCATTCTTGCATTTAAGCTTCTCCTCCTGTATTTCATATGTCATTTTCTACAGATTCACGAGCACTTTAATATTTGCTTATTCAACAAATGTTCACTGAGGTCCAATTTGAGACAGACCCTGCTCTGGGGTCCCAGGTGACAGCTCTGAGTGTTTAGCAAGGCCCTTGCTCTTGTGGAGTTACGTTTTAATAGGGAAAGGGACTCAGATCTTGAACAAGTAGATAAACAGTGGAAAGTTGCTTTTGAAAAGTAGTAAGTACTATGAAGAAAATAAAACAGAGTAATGAGAAGGTGGGACTAGAGGGAGACTTATACTCTGAAGCCACACAAGCTAAAGCTAAAGAGCACTTCAATTGCAAAACCCCTTTCCCAAGCCTTAGCAGAACCCTAGACAAGTGTTCACATTCACTTACTAGAGCAAGACATTCTTTTAAAATTGTTTATTAAGCACTCACTCCATATCAAGAGCAAAATTTGAAGCCTTAAAACACATTTTCCAGATGGCAATATGTGAAGGTATGTACTACCAATCTCATTAATTTGTGTGGGGAGGGAGGAGGTTGGCGACTGGTGGGATGTGGCAGGAAATACAGAAAGAGCTGTGTGCATTGAACCTCACTATGATGTATAATAGCAATTCACCAAAAAGTAATTTAAAAGATGTTTTCTGGAGCCCAGATATAGATACTAAATAGGAACATAAATTATTTTTCTTTTTATTAATTTAAATATTTAGTAGTAGGTGTATACATATTGAGTTGTTAAATTTAAAAAAATCACATTTATTGAGGTATAATTTATGGGCACATTTGACCTGCTTTCAGTTGCTAGAGAAAATATTTGTCTTCTTTGAAGCATTTCATATATATGAAATCATACAATATGTACTCTTTAGTTTCTTGTTTCTTTTGTTCAACATAGTTTTGAGGTTCACCCTTGTTATGTATATCAGTAAATTTTCCCTTTAACAGTAGGAAAACACCACATATCCATGTATTTGTTAGTTATTTCCAGGTTTTGTATTGTATTAGTTTTCTATTGCTATGTGGCACATTGTCTCAAACTTAACTTAAAACAACACCTTTGCTATTTTGCTGGGCACAGTTCTGCTGGGTCTTCTACAAAGCTGCCATCAAGACGTCAGACAAGACTGGGTTCTCATCCGGGGAAGGATTCTCTTCCAAACTCACCCAGGTTGTTGGCAGAATTCATTTCCTAGAGGCTGTAGGAGGCGTAGTGGCTTGCTGCTTAGATGCCAGAAATGTGGAGCGACACTTTCTGCAGAGTCTGCTATCAAGATAAAATCTTACATAACACAGTGTGATCATGGGAGTGAAATTGCATCTCCTTGCTCTGTTCCATTAGTAAGAAATGAGTTACTGGTTTCACTCACACTCAAGAGGAGGGAATTATACTGGGGCATGAATGCTAGGAGATGGGACCATCAGGGCTACCTTACGGTTCATCACCCCAAAGCTATTACAAATAAATTTGCTGAGAACACTTGTGTACAAGATTTGGGGTGTACATATGTTTTTGTTTCTTTTGGATAAACACCCAAGAGTAGAAATGCTGGGATAAGAATATATTTAACTTTTTAATAGACTGCCAAGCAAATTCCTACCAAAATGTATAAGATTTCCATTCATTCCACATTATCACCAGCATTTGGTATAGTTAGTTCCTTTAATGTTAGCCATTCAAGCGGGTGTGTATGGTATCTTATGGTTTTACTTTGCATTTCCTTAATAAATAATCTCATGTGTTTATTGGCCATTCATAGATTTCCTTTAGTGAGTGTTTATTCAAATCTTTGGGACTTCTTTTTATTGGGTTGTTTGCTTTCACATATTCTTGATACAAGCCATATGTCAGATATATATACTGTGAATATTTCCCATCTTTTGCTTTCAAGAGCAGAAGGTTTTAATTTTGATGAAGTATTTTATTATTTTCTTTTTATATTCTATGCTTTTTGCATCCTATCTAAGTTATCTTTGTGTACCCTAACATCACAAAATTTTCTTTTAAGTTTCCTTTCAGAGGATTTATAATTTTATCTTTTAAGTTTGGCAATTATAGGTTAATTTATATCTCAATTCTCCCACATGAATATCTAGTTATTTCAACATTTGTGTGTGTATGCATGTGTGTGTGTGTGTGTGTGTGTGTGTGTGTGTGTGGTACTGGGGATTGAACCCAGGGGCATTCTAATTCTGAGCTACACTTCCAGCCCTATTTTATTATTATTATTTTTTTAAACAGGGTCTCACTAAGTTGCAGAGGGCCTCACTTAGTTGCTAAATCTGGCCTCGAACCTGCAATCCTCCTGTCTCAGTCTCCTAAGTACTGGGATTTACAGGCATGCTTCACCACACCTGGCTCAACATTTTTTTTTATAAGACTATTCTTTTCTCATTTAATTATCTTCCCTCCCTTGACAAAAATCAATTGACCCTATGTCCATGCGTCCTTTTATTTTGTTCCATTGATACTTATGATAATACCTACTGTTCTGCTCACTGTAACTCAGTAGTACATTCTCAAATTAAGTGTTCTAAGTCATTAGACTGTCTCTTCCACACATTAATGTCTTTAATAAATATATAATTATTTTATATATCATATTTTTATAATATAATTTTAAATTATATTTTAGATTTTATATTTCTGGCATAAAGTTTTTGATAATTTTATCTTTAAAGATATTTGTTTATTTCATTGAATTTGTCTAATTTTTGACATAAACTGGTACATAATATCCTCTTATGATACTTTGATATTTCTAGAATCCATAATAATATTTCATATTTTTTCCTCAAATTGGTAATTTTGATTATCCTTATTTCACATAACAAGTTTTTGTTCAGTTAATTTTCTATAGTCCATTTTTTTTTTTTTTGCGGTACCGGGGATTGAACCCAGGGGCATTCTACCTCCACGCTACATCCCCGGCCCTATTTTTTTATACTTTATTTTGAAACTGGGTCTCACGAAGTTGCGGAGGGCCTCACTAGGTAGAGAGAGAGAGAGACAGGGAAAGAGAGAGAGAGAGAGAGAGAGAGCTGAGGCTGGCCGCGAACCCGGATCCTTCAGTCTCTGCCTCCCAAAGTACTGGGATTACAAGCGTGTGCCACCACGCCCGGCTTATAGTCCATTTTTAATTTCTTTGTTTCCTCCACTTTATTATTACTTTCATTCTAATTTTCCATGTTCTTAAGGTTAAAACATAAATCGCTGCTACTGGTCCTTTTTTCCCCTAATATAAAGATCTTATATTTATGGTCTAACTTGTGTTCAATCATAGTCAATGTGCTATATAAATTCTGTCTTCATCTTTGAGAAGTGTTATGTTAAATATCATTTAGATCAGCCTAGTCAATGGTGTTGGTTAAGTCCTCTAGAGGTGTATTGATTTTTTTCTCCATTTTCTTTTTCTTAGTTACTAAGAAAATAATAGTAAAATATATAACTGTATTTGTACCAGTTCTGTTAGTTTTTCCCAGGAACCTGAGGGGGATTCTCAACCCACATTCAAGCCATTGTAGAAAGTATATGTTGGGTTTTCCCTTTATCCTATTTGAAAATTTCTTTCTTTTAATTGCAGTTTAAACATTTGAGGTTATTATGAATATTGTTTGATTTCAATTACTATTTGTTGTTTTTTCTATTTGTTCTATCTGTTCTCCCCCCTTCCGCCTTCCTCTTAGCATATTTTGAGAATTCTATTTCCCTCTATGGTTGCTTTTAAGTGTTTCTCTTTATGCATGATTTTAAGTAATATGACTATGGTATACCTTGGTATGTTTTTATTTCTTTGTTGTTTGGTTTATCCAGTTTGAGGTTTATTAACCTTATTTCAATTGTAGGCTTATAAATTTAATCAAATTATAAATATTTTAAGCTATTATTTTATTAATTTTTTCTCTCCCTTTTTTATTAGAACTCCAACTGCACAAATGCATTCTGCTTGATATTGTGCTAAGTCACTAACACTGTGTTTGTTTTTTGTTCAGTTTTTTATCATTGTGCTTCTGTAAGTTCAGTGATATTTTCTTTTGAAGTGCCCAATTTGCTATGCATTATATCCAATAAAATTTTTGTACAGATACCTTATTTTTCAGTTTTCAAAGTTCTCTTTATTATACTAGTCTCTCTTCTAATTAACCTTATCTTTTTCTAAACCCTTGAGCATATTTATAATTGCATTTATAATGCCTGCACCTACTAATTCTATAATCTCTAACATTTCTACATTGATTTCTTATATTTTTCTCCTAATTATGAGTGACATTTTCTTGCTTCTCCAGGTATGTATTAATTTTCATTTTATTTATTTTATTTTATTTTATTTGACATATACTAATGATATACATTTATGAAATTAAATGTGATGTTTTGATGTATGTACAAATGTAGAATGGTTGAAACAAGGTAACTAACATATCCTCACTATTTCTTTTGTGTGTGGTGAAAGTATTTAAAGTCTACTCCTGGAGAACATTATGTTAAGCGAGATCAGTCAATCACAAAAAAAGAAGGGACATATGTTTTCATTAGTATATGCAATCTAGGGAGTAGTGGGGACACAAGGGACTTCAGTTGATAATGGAGAACCCTCAGTGGGGCAAGGGAAGTGGTATAAGGGAAGGGGGAGGGCAAGAAAAAAGTGAATCAGTGGAATTACTATCATAAACAATATGTACATGTGAAAATATACCAACATCATTCTTGGTACTTCATACGGGTGGGGAGAGGCGGGGGGGGACACTAAGAGCTGTGTGCATGTATATTAACATCAAATAGATATTCATTGCGATGTAAGACTCCAATGCACCAATAAAAGCACGTTAAAAATAAAATAAAATAATAAATCCACCTGCAAAAAAATAATAAAGTCTACTCTTAACAATTTTGAAATATGCAATGTATTATTATGAATTACACTCACCATGCTATATAATAGATTACTAAAACTTATTCCTCTCATGTAACTTAAACTTTGTACCCTTTGACCAACATTTTCCCTTTTCCCATCTCCTGCACCCCCAGAACCTGGGAACCACCATTCTACTTTCTACTTCTGCAAATTTGACTTTTTAAGTGAGATCATGCAGTGTATTTCTTTCAATTCCCAGTGTATTTCACATAACATAATGTCCTTCAGGCTTATCCCTGTCATTACAAATGTTCTAAGATTGAGCAGTATTCCGTTATGTACATATGCCTCATTTTCTTTATCCACTCATCTATTCATGGAGACTCAGTTGCTTCCATATGATGCCTACTAATTTTTAATTGGATGATGAACATTTTAATTTTATATTTATGAGTACTAGATTTTGTTGAATATTGTTAAAAATATTTTAGTATATTTGGGCGGGTAGTTAAGTGATTTGTAGGTCAGCCTGGTCATTTTGAGGCCAGGGCAGGTCTAAAGTTGACATTACTTTAGGTCTAGTTCTGCCTTGCTCTCATGGTTTGATTTTTTAGGTAGTCTCTGCAGATATACTCTATATTCTGTGTGGTCTCTTTGCTTTGGATGGTGATAACTGGGGTGATTCCTGGGGTCGTGTAAGATGTGAGCTCTGGAAATCCTTTGGCTTATAGATTTTTGGTAATATTTTTCCCCCAGATTTTTTTTTTTTTGCCCAGCATCATAGAATGTTGTTCTAAGACGTGCACATATTAATGATCAGCCAAAGAAACAAGTGAACACTGTGCAGAATTCTGCAACTCTTGTCTTTGAATTGCTCCTTCCTGTCTAGTAATATAGCTCACAAGATCTCACCACTTTAATACTTAACTCCAAGCTCTGTTTTTTCAACCTCGTATTCTCTGCTTCCCTTCACTGCCTGTGCTGCAGCCTGGGAACTATCTCTAGGTAAAAAGTTAGATGCATCATAAAATTCACCTCGTTTGTTTCGTCTCCCTCAGAGGTTGCAGTCCTATGCTGCCTGTTTTCCAGTGTTGGAAAAGATGTGTTTCATATATTTTGTACAGCTTTTTAATTGTTTATGCTGGAGGGTTAGGTTATAGCTCGACTATGTTTCTCCCTTACGGGTAGGAGAAAATGAGTTTTGATAACTAAATTAATGTTTTTTTTAACTAAGACTTTTATTGCCAGCACTTGACTAATTCAGAGGATATTAATAGAGCATGTTAGTCCATCCCAGACACTGTGCTCAGCATGTTCTCTGTTATGTACTTTCATCGTCTCCAGAATCTGATCATGTAGGTACTATTCTTGTCCTCATTTATACTATAGATTAAAAATGGGAGAAATTAAGTAATCAGCCCAAGATCCCACAGCTAGTAAACAACACAGGTGGACCTCAGGCCCAGGATTACTGCCTGATACTTGCCTGTACTCTATTTTGTGTGTGTATGTGGTGCTGAGGGTTGGTCCCAGAGCATTCTACCTCTGAGCTACACTCTCAGCCCTATTTTATTTTATTTTTTAAATTTGGAAACAGAGTCTTGACAAATTGTTGAGAGCCTCTTTAAGTTGCTGAGGCTGGCTTTGAACCTGTGATCCTCCTGTCTCAGCCTTCCAACTACTGAGATTACAGGTGTGCACCACGATGCTCAGCTCCTCTATACTCTTAATCACTACTGTAATGATACATGGGTTTGCCTTACTGCCTTGGGGATATCTTACAAGTGGAAGGAGTGACATTTGCAAATGATACAGACAACAGGCAGCTTTTAAAATGATCTTCTCTTGCTTTCATTAATTTATATTTTGATATATAGTTTTTGAGGGACATATGAGGAGCAATGTTATATCTAAGAGTCAATGAGAGTCACATGGTAAATTTTCCTCCATACAAGCTTCATCTTCCTTAGGGAAAGGTGTTTTACCTCTAGAAAATGGTTGCAAACAACTATTATCAACTGTGTTATGAATGTTTAATAATATGCATATACATACCTTAAAGAATAACAGATTAAAAAGTGAGAATATGAGAGTCACCTAACCAAACAACAAAAGGTGCTATGCTAGATGTTGGGTTCAAAATAAATTTGGATAAACTCCTATTTATTCAAGGAGTTACAAAATCACAAAAGCTAATTTTTTTTTTTCTGGGAGTAGATTGAAATTTGGCTTTCTTTTTCCTGATTCCTTTTTTTACTCTTGAGTATCAAATCCTTAGATACTTGAATCATTTTTATAGCCTTCTACGAAGAGGTCAAAATAAAGTCTTTTGGTTCCTTTGTGTGTATGTGTTTGTGGTACTGGGGATCGAACCCAGGGGCACTCTACCACTGAGCTCCATCCTCAGCCCTTTTTATACTGAGACAAGGTCTCCCTAAGTTTTCCAGTTACTGAAGCCAGCTTGTATGTGTTTCTTTACCAGGTAGGGAAATGGCACTAAACAAAAGGAAGATATTAACTATGGCACTTCCCTTAATGTGACTGTGTCTTCTGTTTTTAATGTTATAAAATTCAAAACCCTGTGACACTAGTCCTGCAAGTCTACAACAAAAGACTCTCTGCAATGTTCTAGACAGTTGCGTAAAGGTGTAGTCCCGCTGTCTTGTCTTCATACAGGTAAGCAAGCACGGTATGAGGGGCCACGGAGACTTTCTGGAGACAGGATCACAATGTAGAGCTGTAAATGGAACTGAAGTGTTTTCACAGCTGGAAACTGTCTGTGTGCAGTTTATGTCACGTGGCCCAGTGCAAGGTTTAACTCAATGATTCTGTCCTTCCCAAGGTTTATCTGTGGTCATGATATCCCATAAGTAAAATATAAATGGCATTAGGTGCTTTGAAATGTACCCCACCTGGCTCTAGTCCTAGGAGCTAAATAAAGAAAAAAAATGTCTGAGAGACTAGAAATTCAGCATTTTTGTTATGTTCAATGGATTTTCTTTAAGACACTTGCCCTAATGGTGTTAATGGGCTCTAATGTACCCTTATCTTTACAAACTCCTTTCACTGTTTAAAAAAGTAGAACCATTAAGGAAATCAAACATGTGTAGGGAGGCAGGGCTGGGACAACGGATCTGACAGTTCTGCATGCCTATTGTTTTCATTGTCCTGTGTAGGTTTTCTTCAGTATTTCATTTAAAAAATCTAACTCTGAGCCAAATATCAAAATCTTCTTTAGACAGAACAAATACCTCAATTTCCAATTTCCTATGAGAACTAGTTTGTACATTTTCCTCCATGATTTTATTATGCCTTCATATACTCTATTTCTATTGACCATACCCTTAATTAACATGTTAATATACCTATATAAGTATATAAGCATTATATAATAATGCTTTAAATATATTTGTGAAATATAGTTATACATAATTATAGATGTCTTGCTTGACACTTTCTGTAGTGTTCATTGTATATCTGTACTTTTTGGGGTAGTGTATGTGTGTGTGTAACTGGATGGTTTTAGGGCATTGTGTTCATCTGTCAGCATAATTTACTTAGTCAATTCTTAACTGCAACTTTTAGTAAACTAAATGTAAACTAAATATAGAGATGCCACTATTTGTGGGGGTCTTGGATGCAAAAGTAAAGATATTTAGAATTTATATACACACACAAATTCTTTCTCTCCCACCCCTATTTTCTGTACCCTGTATATTGTGTTGTTATAAGCCACCACGAACAATTTTGGGGGAAAAGGCAATTAATAAGTTAATTGATCAAGTAAACTACAGAGCTATATTAAATTACAGCCTCATTATGTCACACTCTCCTTTTTAGCAGCCCTCCTCTTTAAGAGATCCATTAACCGTTTGTATGAAATAGTAGGAGGAAAAGCAGGGAAGGAGTACACATACATCCCGACTAGAGCACAAACCATGAAAAGGGTAAAGTGCAAATAAATTCTGATTTTAATGTTCCTTAACTCTTTTAGTGCCCTAGAGAGGGAAGATTGAGTTCAACAAAAGGATATTATTTGAAGCCCTCCAGAGCTGACTATGTAAGGGCTGAGAGGGGGGCAGAAAGACTCATAAAGACGAGATGGAGGGCTGTCTGGCCATCGGCCGGGAGGGGTTAAGCAACTTTATCTGATCTTCAGCTATTTTACTGAACAATTAAGGACCTACAGTCTGGAGAAGTTCAAAGCTAGAAAGGAAGCCAGGACTCCTTGAGACTCCAGCTGGCATTAAGTGACAAGGAAGAATTCAGAGGCCAGACAAAGCTGTTATTATGAGCCATTGGCTAGGAAGAAAATGAAATTTCTCAAAAGGTAGAATGGAAAGCAGAATTTAGGGACAATTTTATGCTTGGTTTTTCAGTAAATTAAACCCAGTCTTAAAATCTTTTTGCCTTTGTTGTTACACTTGTTTGATAAAGTTTCAATTGCAGAATACTTTTAGTGCTGCCACTAAAAGTGCTGGAAAATAACGGCGTCCATGAAAAGTTTATAGTCCTTGTAAAATAAAAAATGATGATCAATTATTTTTTATTAACTTCTCATTGCTCATTGCAACCAAGAAGCATGCAACATTTATAGATTAAATCCTTTGGAAATGGTACTGGTGGTCAATTTAGCATAAAAAAAGTCTTGATGTATTTCCTTGCTATCTTATTAGAAAAACATTCTAATCTTGTAGACTTAGTTAATGGACCCTGGGAATCACTAAAATTGCAAAAGATAAAAACTAGTGAGTTTACACATTAATGATAGATCAATGTTACTAAGAGAATTAAAAGGTCTCTAAAATCCTTAGGATCATAAAATGCTTATCTGAATTTTATATGCCAGTATTCTAGGGACTGGAATATCTGTTAAACTAAATATGTACTGGTATAACTAAATATAAACTCAAGAAGTACTGATTGTGGCATTCTAGGGACATCAGTATAGACAAGATACAAATGAGTTGATGTAAATAGAGACAGTCTGTGTTGCTTTAGGTCTCTGGTATATAAGAATCTCCGAAGTAGGCAACTGGATGGATTTGGGGGCACTGTGTTCATCTGGCATCACAACTCACTCATTAAATTCCTAATCGCAATTGTCAAGTGAACTAGATAGAACATGCAGACACTCTACCTTTGAGCGAATCTTGGATGCAAAAGTGCAAAAGAAGATATTCAGAATTTAAAAAAGATAAAACACAACTTGAGTGGATAATAGGGCGTGAACATCAACTACACATGAAAAATTATGTGCATTTTAAGATGAGGAGAAAGCTGCCTGGTCACCATTTGAAGGAACTGCTATATTGATGCCTGCTAGGTTGAAACTGAATGCTTATTCAATGTCATGCAATAAGCTTTGAATGCAAAATAATCTCACGATATTCAGAGGACTCCATCATTTTAACCTTCCCATGTTTGCCTCACTGTTTAAACCTAAAGCATTCTCCTTATGCCTCTTGCTTGGTTAGGCTTATTTGAAGAATTTCTTCCCAATGGCAATCCTCACTCATCAGATTCTTGGATTTTATCTGCTTCCAGGGTAAATCCTGCATAAAAATCCCATTGATCCAATAAAGATGTGGACTCCTTTCTGGGTTAACACTTACTAAGAAGGAATCATCAGTTGTAGTTTCTTCCATAACTCAATCCTTAAGCCTGGAAGTGTGCTGAACAAATTCCTCCTGATAAACCTGAACTCCCCCCAACCACCATCAAAATCGATAATTTAAAAAATTTCTTTTGCTGGTGGGGGGAGCAATTTGAAACTGCTGTTTTTTGTTTGTTTGTTTTGGGATTTGTTACAAGGGATTGAAGCTAGCAGCATTTTACTCTGAATTATACCTCCATCCCTTTTTATTTTTATTTTGAACAGGTTCTTCCTAAGTTGCTATAGGCCTTTCTAAGCTATTGAGGCTGGCCTCAAACCTGTGATCCTCCTGTCTTAGCCTCCCAAGTACTAGGATTACAGGCATGTGCCACCACACCTGGCTTAACTGTTGTTTTTATGTTACAGTATGTACTGCAGAGCTTAGTTTTTATTTTTTTGTCCAAGTATATATAGTTTCAACATTTCCTGTAAGACAAAATTCACTTATATTGCTGAATGATAGAATAAATTCTTGCAAATTCCTCTGAAAGTTTCTTTCTCTCTCTCTCTCGCTCTCTCTCTCTCTCTCTCTCTCTCTCTCTCAAATTTATGGCTCCTCATTCTCTGTAAGAGAAAATTTAAATCACTGAATATAGTATAAGTCACCTGGTGTCCCAGCTAAGCCCCAAAGAGGTTGGAGGCCTCTTCCCATCTCTCTTTGATGTATCAACTGAGTTAGTTAGATTTTATTCAGGAAAAAGGAGAAGGATATTGGGGAACTGGGAGAAAATCCACCCTGAAGGAAGAAAGGCTGGCACGAACAGCTGGATTCAACCTCAGGATGAGTGGTTGTTTCGGGTAGAGTATGGTGGCTATTACTTGAGCCCCATGTTATCTTGCCATTTCAATGACAAGGGTATGTTCTGAATGGAAGAAACATACTTTGAAAAGTTAGAAGAACTTTACCAACCAAGTGGCCTTTTTGTGAGATTTTCACCTTGTTCTGTGCCTATGGAAGCTGACCATTATATAGCTGAAGGAACAAACTTCCTGGCTCTTAGCTTCTGGATGGATTTTCCCAATGGACGGCTGAAGAAGATCAGGGAGAAAGTGGCACTAAGTCATTATTTCTCAGCCTCCCCCCTGTGATGCAGCTCTGCACTGGCTAAAGCCCTTTGCTAAAGTCTACTAGGCAGCTCCTTTTAAACTATCCAATCTGCATTCTGGAAATAGCTCCACTCTATTCTCTTTGGCGTCTTCTTTCTTATATTGACAACCCTAAGACATTGGAGTACTACCTTATTCCTTTCTTATTGGTTTAAACTTGTCCATATCTTGGTAAAGAATATCAATATAAATATATATATGAGAAATTTATGTATGCAAATTTATAGATATTCCTCCTACCAGTTTTCATTTCTTTACCCAGTTTAATTTAGCCAACTCTTTTCTGTTGGTATCCTACTCCTACTAAATTTTATTTTCTTGTGCTGGTGCTAGAAATGTATATTTTGAAAAAATTTTGTAGATTAATAAACATTCATGACTATGAACCATTGGTCTATGAATTCCAAATTGACTGAGTCCCAGAAACCCTCAAGAGATACCATGCTTCTGCACATTTGCTCATGCTGCTTACATTGCTGTTACGGTTTGGATCTATAATGTGTCCCAAGACCTTGCGTGTTAAGGTCTTGGCCCCCAATACAGCAATGTCTAGAAGTGGGGCTTTGGGATTGATTGGATCTCAAGGGCTCTGGCCTCATCAGTGGATTTGCCCATCTAATGGATTAGTTATCTGAATGGACTACTGGGAGGAGGTAGATATCATAGGCAAGTAGAGCATGGCTGGAGGAAGTAGGTCATTGGGGATGTGCCCTTGGGGACTTTATCTGTCCCCCTTTCTCTCTCCTGGCTGCCATGAGCTCAACAACTTTCCTCTGCCATGCCCTTTAACCATGATGGGAGCCTTGGAGCCAGCCAATCATGGACTAAAACTTCTTAAACCATGAGCCCCAAATAAACCTTTCTTCCTTTAAGTTGTTATTGTCAGGTATTTTTGTCAAAGGCAAAAAGCAGACTAACACAATTGCCAACATCATAATCTCCACCTTGCTTCTCCCGGAAACCTCCTATTCACTCTTGAGAACTTGATTCATCTGGTTCCTCTGAAATTCTTTAGAATATTGACTTGTTTGTCCCCTGTAGTGTCTGACATTTTGTAGGCCATCAATATTGCCTAAATTGTTCTAAGCGCCTCAATAGATGACAGAATGCATAGAATGTAATCCCTACCCTGTCAATAGTAGGAAGATACTGCATATTATAAGGAAGAGTATAAGAAATGTCATGAAATTTTATTTCCATGTTCAAAAGAGAAAGGATCTTCTTCTCACTTAATGAAAATGGTTTTAAAAGACAGAGATGAATATATACACAGGAAAAGGTGTTGGGGCTGTGATCAGAGAAGAAGAACATACTCAATTGTCACAGAAGAATAGCGTGTGTAAGAGTACAAATTAAGGAAATGTCTTAGTCTGTTTTCTGTTGCTATAACTGAATATCACAGATGGGGTAGTTTATAAGAAATAGAGGTTTATTTAGCTCATGGTTCAGGAGACTGGGAAGTCTAAGCATGGAGCCAGCCTCTTCTTGCAACATCATAATGTGGCATAGGGCATCAAATGGAGAGACAGAGCAAGTGTGCCAGAGAGAGCTTTATAACAAAGCCACTTCCTCAGTCATCCTCCTCAGGCAGGTGGAGCACTCAGGACCCAGTCGCCTGTCAAGGGTCCCATCTCTAAATACCATGTATATATGGAGTAACTTTCAAACCCATGAAATATAGGGGACACATTCAAATCATACCAAAAGCCAGGAAGGGGGTCTCTTTAAACAAAGACATTAGTGTGTTTGGGATGCTATAATGCCACTAACTGAGGAGCTTATAAACTATAGAAATTTATTTCTTAGAGTCTTGGAAACTGAGAATTCTACCGTCAAGGCACTGCATATCTGTCGTTAGTGAGGGCTGGCTTCCTGTGTCATCGATGGCGTCTTCTCACTGTGACCTCAGATGGTAAAAGGGGGTAAGTAGATTTCATGGGCCTTTTTATAAAGGCACTAATCCTATTCATGGGGACGAGGTCCGCCTAATACCATAACGGCAGTGATTAGGTTTCGATGCATGAATCTTGAGGGGAAACAAACATTCAGACCACAGCACTAGCTGTGTTAACTCCTGTCATGAAATAGTCACATTTCTTGTTTCAGTTTCTATGTCTGTTAAAATGGAAACAATTATAACACATGTCTTATAGAGTTATGAGAATTCAATGAGATAATGCAAGGGAAACACTTTTGAAGCCCCTAGCAAATAGTAAGCCTTTTGGTAATTATTAATTACTGTTATTTCTAGTATTTTCCTCCTAAAATGTATTGCTTTGCTTCTACCTCTTTACAAACTCATTTTTTATGGCAAGTTTCAGCAGCTACAAAAGCTTCTGCAGTAAATCACATATGTAAACTGAAAATGGAATTCCAACATCTCTTAGGTGTTTATTCCCCAAATCCCAACATCCCCTGTCGGTGTTTATTTCCAGTCATGTTTTCTTGATGCTCCCTTCTAGCCCTGAAGGACAGTCTTCCACTTGTATTTGGAGAAGTCATCTCCTTGCTCCCCATCCTTCTGATGCAGACACAGTCCTAGTGAAGATCTTAGGGTGCAGGCGTAGGAGTGGATCCCTTCTTCTTAAACCCCTGATATATCAAGTAAGAAAGCAGTGAAGGTTCAAGGCTTAAAAAAGCACACCTTAATTCTATGCCCACAGATTTAGACATAAGCTCTAAGTGTGTCTCTTTCATATCAAAAGGTAGAAAGAATTCACGATTCATAGAGATCTTCTGGGTAGCAAGACAGCTTACAATATAATATGATGTTTAGCCATTTTTCCGATTATTAAAATTGTCCTTCCTGAAAAATCTTAATAAGATGCTAACTAGAAATGTATCCAAAGGCATCCTAAATGTATACCAGTATCTATAATACTGATAATTATAACATAAAGTAATATAATAGCAGAAGGTGCTTAGTAAGGACTATTGGAAAGAACAGCTGATTAGTAAACATTCATCAGCACTGGTTAGCCAGTACTACTTCAACCTTAAATGGACTAACTGGTTAGCATAACTACATAAGAAACATAAATGCTGAACCTGTACACTCCATAACAGAACTGGAAAATTCTTCCAGCTTTGCTATAGTCCAGATAAATGATCCCTCTGGACAGAATCCAGCCTTTTCTTTTTTTCATGGTGCCAGGCACTTTTATAGTTGTAGTAGCATTTTAAACAGTACAAAGCATGACACCAGGTGTGTGGTAGTAGAGTCCCCATTGAGGTATAAGAAACTGCCAGACCTTACCATTTCTTGACTTTGACCACTGCTCTGGTCTGAGTTTCTTTGTGTTCTCAAAGTCCATATGTTGAAATCCTAATCCCCAAGGGATGTATTTAGAGGTGGGGCCTTTGGGAGGTGGGGCCTACAGGTCGTGAGGACAGAACTCTCATAAAATAGTCAGTGCCCTTATAAAAGAGGCCGGAGGGACGTCCTGCTTCTCCACTGTGAGGAGGCCGTAAAGAGACAGCGACTATGAGGAAGCAGCCTACACAAGACACGAAATTCACCAGTGCCTTGATTTGGACTTCTCAGCCTCCAGAATTGTGAGAAATTTCTGTGGTTTATAAACTACTTAGTTTGTTATATTTTTGCTATAGCAGTCCAAGTAGAATAGGACACTTATTACAATAGTTTCAGATTGTCTTTTCCTACAAGCCCCACTGAAGGCTGATTTTTGTGTAGAGCATAGAAAAGGTTGTAATAGATGAAGAGAAGGTTCTAAAAGTTTCCAATTTCTTGCAGTCTTCAAAGCAAGGACAATCCCCATGTAGTGGACCTCTTAGCGGTTGCCTACCATGGTTAGGTATTTGTAGTTTTGCCTCAGGACTATGCTAACAACCTCATCCCTGTCACTGTGTACTCCAAAGGGATTTG
Source organism: Glis glis (assembly GCA_004027185.1). Lineage (NCBI taxonomy): Eukaryota > Metazoa > Chordata > Mammalia > Rodentia > Gliridae > Glis > Glis glis. The sequence continues at coordinate 46,375 of PVJS01002116.1, read as the reverse complement.
TGCTACTGGGGATTTTGTAGAGCATTGCATTGGTCTACTGTACTGATGACATAGTTTAATATCAATAGAGGAGCCCAAATAGCCAGGACATTGGATTCTTAGAGAGACACTGGCCAGAAGATGGGACATAAACTATGAATATTCAGTTGTCAGCTACAGCAGCAAAGTTTTTAGGGGTTCATTGGTCTGGGATTTGGTGTGTATCACCTTCAAAGTAAAGAAAACATTACTGTTTCTTATACCTTCCACAAATAAGAAGAAAGTACAATGCCTTATTTGGTCCTGGAAGCAGCATATTTCGCATTTGAGAATACTATAATAGTCTCCTCTTTTCAGTGTTTTACTTTCTGTGGTTTCAGTTACTCATGGTCAATCATGGTCTGAAAATATAAGTGGAAAATGCAGGAATACACGATGGGTACGTTTGAAGTTGTGTGCTGTGAATAGCAGGATGACATCTCCTGCTGTCCGGCTCCTACCCTCCCGGGTGTCAATCATCCCTTTGTCTAGTGTATCCACACTGTACACACTGCCCAGCTTTCGTCTAGCCACTGAGTTGACTGGTAGCTTCTTAGCTTGACTGTTTGTATTATAGTGCTTGTGTTTAAGTAACTCTTATTCTATTTAATAATTCCCCAAAGCAAAAGAGCAACGATGCTGGCAATTCAGCTATGCCAAAGAGAAGCTGTAAAGTGCTTCCTTTTAGTAAAAACGTGAAAATTATCAACCTAGTAATTAAAGGGAAAAAAAGATGTATGCTGAGGTTGCAAAGATCTGTGGTAAAAATGAATCTTCTCTCCATGAAATTATGAAGAAGGAAAAAGGAATTCATGCTAGTTTTGTTGATACACCTCAGACTGCAGAAGTTATGGCCACAGTGTGTCTTACGTACCTAGTAGAAGCAGGATAAACATTAAGTTTGTGGGTGAAAGGCATGAACAGAAACATGTTTCAACCGAGGGCAACATGTTGTACCAGTAGGCATTGCGCCCAATTTATAAATCAAACTATCATAGGTATGTACATATAGGAAAAAATATAGTATATATAAGTACCCAATTTATAAATCAAACTATCATAGGTATGTATATATAGGAAAAAACATAGTAAACATAGTATATATAAGTACTAATAGTATATATAAGTTTCAGGCATCGATTGGGGATGTTGGTACGTATCCCCCACGGAAAAAGGGAGATTGCTATATTTGAATATACTCTCCAAATGATTAGAAAGGCTGCCAGCTTTGGATGGGGACCATAGCAGAAAGGCTCTGCAGGAGGTCTGGGTGGTGGCATAAGCAGCTCCAGTTTGGCTACATGCCCAGACAGCCTTAAGCTGTCAGAGGTGTCTACAGAGGGAGAGATAGGATGCCATGTAGGATGGTGAGCCCCAGTAGGAGAACTAATATTTAGACATCTAGGATTTTGCAAGACCCATGCCTTCTGCAAAAAGAAATTCTCTGTTACATGTTAACGTCTACAAAAGATGATCTGCCAAAGAAGGATGCTAGGCAAGCAAGTAGATGGTATAATCCAGCCAGTTGACAAGATGTAACCTCTGTCATTTAGATAAGTTCATCAGTGCAGTAGATGTGGTGGCAAAGATGGGTGCTACACATGGGCTCACCAGCACCATTTCCCCCTCACCAAGGCTCATCTAACTACTAAAGCTGCTATCCTCCCAACTCCAGCAACATAGAGAAACACTGAGCCCCCAGTGCCACAGCATCTCTCGAGAAAACCCACCAGCCACATAATGGGAAGATCATTGCATTGGGCCACTTCAACTTCTCCTAATTGATTATAACTGATAAATATTCTTAGGTGCGTGCTGGCCTTTCTTTCTCAAAGGCTCTTAGCCAGCACTACTAAACGATGATACAATGGCCACATGAATTTGAGATGCACTGGCCCTATCTCATGCTACACTCCCAGAAGCTGCCACATTAATGGAGCATTGGCATGGCCTGCCAAAGGCTCATTGAGGGACCAACTTGGTGGTGGCATTATGTGAGGATGGGGAGCTATTCTGCAGAACACAGTGCATACCTGAAATTACCAACCATAGTGTGGCACTTTGTTTACAACAGGAAGAACATATGAGGCTGGGCGTTTAAAGTAGGAGTGGCCCTGGGTATAAGTATTCTATTGCTGCTGTAACAAAACACCAAACACTTAGTGACTTAAAATAATACTCATTTTAAAAAATTCTATAGACAAAAAGACTAGTGGACTTGGGTTTCCTCTCTACTGGAGTCTTACAAAGCCGACTCTTTCTGGAGGCTGACGGCTGAATCCACTTCCAACCTCATACAGGCTATTGGCTGAATTCAGTTCCTTGCACATTTAATTCTTTAGCTTTAGGACTGCAGTCCTGTTTCTTTGCTGCCCATTGGCTGGGGCTGTTCTTGATCCCTCGAGGCTGCCTGTGCTGCCGCTCATGCTGCCATGATCCCCTCAAGCAACAGGCAGTCAAGTCCCACTCTTACTTCAGATCTCTCTGACTTCCCCTTTGCTGCATCTCTTTCACTCAAACTAGAGAAAATCTTCTGTTTTTAAAGGCTCATTGTTTAGATCAGGGTTACTCAAATAATCCTGAGTAATCTCGTCTTCAGGCTTATAATAATTAGACCTGCAAAATCTCTTTTGCCACATAACATCATATTCACAGATTCCAAGATATACATACCTTTAGGGGCTCCCACACACTGACTACAGTCACTGCCAGTGATCTTCTTAGGGAAGTTGTGCCTTCTAACCTGGTAACTTTGTGAGTCTAGGGGACACAGCAAGATTCTCAATTCTATCCTATTGGAATGAGCCATCAGTAATGGAGTACACTATCTGAAAGAATGACATGTGAATCACAATAAAATGCAAAGAGCAAAGCACTACAACAAAAATGTGTCAAGTGTTGGTGGTTTATGCATTCTTGCATTAGTAGGAAAAGTGTTCTTTCTTCTAAAGGCACAGGGGTGCCGCCTGGAACTGCTGTATTTTTAGTTATGTGGGGCAGCTTGAGAAGAAGGTGTGATCTGATAAGCTTCATAAATGATAGAAGGGAGGGAACCCAGGAGAGGAGGGAGCAGGCATTCCAGACATAGCTCTGGTCTTGGGAATGCACAGATGAAAGGGCTGATGGCTCCCCTAGCTGGGTGGAGAGCGATGGCCGTGGGGGCGGGAGGGATGTCCAGGGAGAGTCCTGAGAAACCTGAACAGAACTGTGAACTTCAAGTTGAAGCCTTTGGTCGTGATGTATATAGAAGAATTAAAAGGGTTTTCATGATGAGTGTAAAATGATCAAAGTGGTGGAAAGAAAAGATAATTTTGGGTACAATACTTATGATTGACCTTAGGAGAAATAAAAGTGGTCATGCTTTTACTGGGATATTTTCTATCTGCTTAAACAACTTTGAGATTCTGAATTTAAAAAGAAAAAAAATTGAGTAACTGAGGAAAACTGTCAAAACCTAGAATGGTCCCATAGGAAAGCTTAAGCACTGAAGAAGCTAAAATTTTCTTTTCCCAAAGCCTTATCTAAACTGTGTTATTCCCCCCCTTAGATGATCTCTTCACTTTTATTGTAATAAGATATTCTTTGTTGATAAACATAGTGCATTGCTAAGAGCAAGATTACTAAGTAATATCTACAGGAGCCTGTTCTAAAGCTCCAGATTGTATAGATAATGTACCAATCATTTTCCTCTGCAAAGATTACTCTAACTTAACTTCAGTCTGTTTTAAGTTCTTTTATGAAAACAGTTGGTGTATAAAAACCTTACCCCTTAAGTGACAAAGAAGCTGAAAAAATATATACACACACACATATATTCCATATGTATATATTATCTCTCTCCATATATGTATATATAATACAAACCAACCAATTTTAATTGTTTATTTGGAAAATATTAAATTGGCTTTCAATTCTTAGAATTCTCCCTTTTTAGGGCCCTTAGAAATTCACAAATATGTCTAATATTAGTTTCTGAGATTTCTTTAACATCTATCTGCATGTGTCTGTATATATGATTGCTTATTCTTCCTTGATATGAACAACAAAGAAAATTTCTCCTAAGGTAATCATAAAAGACTCCTCACACCAATCTTCCAGAAAGGTAATTTTTGATAATACAGGTAGTGCTCTAGAAACCACCTATTGAGTGACAGTTAATTACCTATGATCTCTGACTCTTAGGATTCCAGAACTGGAAGTGGGCATAGATGAAAATCTCCACCAGAGTGTTCTGAAATCCTCCCCAAACACCTATGTCATTCTGACACTGGTGTGCTCACCTATTACATCCCCAAAGAAAGATATTTTCTTATTTCTGATTCTACACCTACGGGTCCAACAGTTAATATCATGTCTCAGACACCATTAATTAGGGGAAAGATGTTTATCTGAAAAGGAAAAAAGAGGAAGCATATAAAAGGACAGAAAGACTTTTAGAGGTTGTGATTTTAAATAAAAGGCTATAACTTAAGATAGTGAATAATTCTACTAAACCCCCCAGGAGGTTTAAAATCCATCAGCCCAATAGTTCATGGCTATACCCTTCATCTCTAAAAAGCATTTCATGCTTTGATGGCCCCACTCCACTGGGTGCCATATCTCCATCCAAAAGAATTAGGAGTAAAGTGAAAGGGCTTTGCTTATTAAAATAAAAATAACCTTTTAAAATACACATTTTGGGCAGTCAGTGAAAAGTAGTCTAAAGCTCTTTGAATATATTTCATTGGCACAGAACTATATAATTCTGGACTTAGTGTTTTTCACTAAGTTTTGATCAGGCAAAAGAGAGGAATACCATTTAACAACAACAACAACAACAACAACAACAACAACACCCTGTACTTTTTCTAGATCTATTTATTTAGGTTTCTATGAACCAAAGGACAATTCAGAAACACTAAAACTAAAATGAATTTTATTATGAAAACAAAGTCTAGGGGACATGATCTAACAGTTGAAAAAGCTCTCAGACTTTTTTTGTTACTCTTTGTTTTATATTACATTATATTATATTAGTATGAAGCGTAAATACATAGTTTAAGAAAAGAGGGCATTAGTGATGTAGGAATAACAATAGATGAACCTGTAATCCCAGTACTTGGGAGGCTGAGATAAGAGGATCATAAATTGGAGGCCAACCCGAGCAACTTAGCAAGATCCTGTTCCAAAATTAAAAAAAATAAATAAAAAGGGTTGAGTACGTAGCTCAGAGGTAGAACACCAGTGGGTTCAATCCCCAGTGCCACAAAACAAAACACTGCCCCCCAATAAAAACAATAGATGATATTTGTTGGACTCTCATTTTGTGCTAAAGACTCTTTATAAAGGCTTTATTTATTTCTCTCATTTGATTCAGGAAACCACTAAGATGTAAGTTGCAAGAGAGCAGAAATAATTTTACTATTCTAATCATTGATGTGTCCCTACCACTTAGAGTAGTCTTAGGCATATGGTAGGCACTTGCCAAATACTGTTAAATAAAATAATCCTATGAGACAGGTGCTATTATCTCCCCTATTTCCAGACAGAGAAACTGAAGCATGTGGAGAGGCTATGTAAATCATTTAAGGTTTCAGTGGCTGGGAGAATCCAGAATTCTTAACCACTGTGCGGTATCATTTCCCATTAATATTTGAAAACGATAGGAACCGTAAATGATGATGCTATTGTCATATACAACTATTAGCTTCATTATTCTCAGTCACTGGGAATCTTCTGGCTTATGACATGCGCATTAGCTAAAGCCCATCTTTCATCTTGCCTTTTCATCCATTCGTCTGATGGTGCTTTGAATTGTGTGCATACCCGGGGTCAGTGTTGCTGTGTACACTTCCATCAGCGGGGCTGGTGATTTTCATTTCACTGCATGAAAGGAACACCTTTTTCCCAGTTCCTTCATTTGGAGGCCTTTGTGTGAAGTTGACTGTTTTCAGTCATCATTTCCCCTAAAAGTTAAAAGAAAAACTTGTTGGACACAACTGAATTCATGGTTCCATCGGAACGGCACAGCATCATAGGACGATTGGCAGGTGAGTGCAATTACACAAAACATTGGCTTCAATGTGGGAATACTATTGGTCCCATTTGCTTGGCCCTCAGCTCTTTCCTTGGAATTTTACCACCAGGGTGATATCTAAAACTTTTTGAAGGCCTGCTTTAAACTCTGCTATTCTGAAATTGTTGAGGGTATTTCTCCAAAGTGTAATTTTAAAAAATTGTTTCATTCTCAAATGCAGAGAGCAACCATGTATAAATCGGGAGGTGATTGTAATCAGTCAGGACACCTCTCATTTCTGATTCACATTTATGTCACTGATGGCGTGGCAGTTTTCACCTTTGATTTTCAACAGTTCATTATAGAGATTATACTTTCTGAATGTCACATGAATCAAAATGCTGTTAGACTTTTGCATCTAGCCAAAAATACAGAATAGTTATGAGACTTAGATAATAGTTTCATCAGTTCCAGGCAAACTGTCTGAGTGGTGGTATGTCCACTTTTGTTCTATTCTGCTGGGTAAGAGATGCTAATCATTGTCTGAAACTTCTTCCCATATTTCTGGAGTGTCCTACCTTTTGAAGAAGAACCTGATGTTTTTCATTGACACTGAAGATGCTAGAACTTTCTCTTCTACTGTTTCTTATGACTAGGGTTTGGTATGTCACCCAGGCCCAGCAAGCTGATGCACTTTTCTCCATGCAGTTGACAGATTTGCATACAGAGGAAGAGACCACAAAGAATCAAGTCAGGAAAGGGTCCCCAGCTGCCTGCGGTTTTCACAGATACAGCCGCAACTGTTTAGTAGTGATGTGAAAGGTCATTTTCCCAGCTTCTGGCTGCATTATCTCTGCCTAGTGGTAGTAATGATGTACGAACTCTGCGTTGTAATCTGGAGTTATTTCTGACATTTTAGCCCTGAAGTCTGGGTATCAGTTTAGGGATTTCATTTGTGCCAGATATTGGCTATCAGAACTCCAAATTGTGTTAATAAATCTGGACTATTTTCCCAGTCTCCATTATGGTTAGGCATCTATGTGACTTGGCTCTAGTCAACGGTGTATGAGGGACATATTTGTACCATTGTGAGTCCTGGCAGATAAAACATCCCATGTGTGGGCTATTTCTTTTACTTATTTAGACAGCAGAATGTGTAGAACACTGAGGTGTTCTCTCGGAAAGGCACAAGATCGAAGACCCATTTGAGACTTATGTAAGTAAAAAAATAAACTTTTATTGTTAATCCATAGGGATATACCTATTACTGCAGCCAGGATTATTTTAACGAACACTGAAATTCGTACCAGAAGTGGGATGCTGCCATGTGAAACAAAATAAAACAAAACAAAACAAAACAAAACAAAACAAAAATCTAACTTTGGATTAGCTCTAAAAGGCAAGTACAAGAAAACTAACACCAAACTGGGGAGTTGGAGAGCCATGCTTTGCAGTGACAGAACCCTGAGAAGGCCTGTCATGTGCATACTACAGTTCTAAGATAAAAGATTACAAAGATTCAGAACAATAGTGTGTGTTGGCTTTTACTTTGTGATTTTAACATGCTTTTACAGGAAAGAGAATCCAGATTATGAAAGAATTTGGTTAAAAGTAAAAGTAATAGAAACTTGAAAGTTCAGAAATTTGGGAATTTGAAAATTAAAAAAATATATATATTTGTTGCTGGTAGATCTGGAGCAAGAAGAGAAAAGCCAGACAGACTCCAAAAGAAAAAGTTCCATTAGGATTCAGACATGCCTATAGCAAAGATCAGCTTAAGGGTATGGCCTCCCCACTCATGTCCAGAAGTCAGAAAACCTCACAGTGTCAGGCTTTAAGTTGAAAGAGAAAAGCATAGGTACACAGAAGCAAATAAATAAGCAAAGCTTGAGAAGTGCTTAAAAATAAAATAGTCTATGAAACATCCTAGAAGCAAAAATAACTTCCTAGAAACAGACAGATCAGGAGAATTTAAAAGGACAGTTTTGCCAAAAAAAAAAAAATCAAGCTGCCAAAAGATTTTTTAAATGGTGCCTATTCTTGCCATGTCTTGCTCTTACCTTCATTAGCTCATCTGATGGAAAGCATTTCCTGAAATTACAGGAAAAAACCCATTAAGTGCTATAGAACAAAGTCAAAGATAATACTGACTCATAGAAAATTCACATGCAACTATTTTTGTCTACTTTTCTAAGTTAATTAGCTTTTTTCTCACTGAAGTAAATAGTTTCTAACTAGTGTTTCAGTTCAAGGTAATAAGGAGCCCATTTTCATTCACTTAGCCATTCCTTATTTCCTCTTTCATTTATCCAGTTAATGCTTTTTGACTCCTGCTATATGGACTCCTTTGTGTTAGCCATTCACAAATATATTAAGTCATTAACTTGAGGGAAAAAATGTACTTTGAATGATCAACACACACATTATTCTTTTAAGAGGTTATGATTACAGCTCTTTGTCATTAAGATGGATAATGTAAGATGCTTTCAAAGCCATCACACCTGAACATAAAAAGGTCCGTTTGGATAAAGAAAAAAAAGAGTATTAATATGTCAATTAAAAACATAAGATTATTCCAAATAAGGCAAAACCTCAGTGGCAGTATTTATGGCTTTTCCTGTTCTATCTCTCTATTAATCCAATGGGTACCTACATAGAGTGTTCTGTTTCTTAGCCAAGACACTATAAGATGAATAAGTCTAAGAAGTACCATTACAGGATATATTTCTTTGAATGGGAAATTATTTGTATACCTTGAGGGAAAAGAAGTTTAAGTTTAATAGCTAAATTGCATATCTACAATTTTCTTATTACCCCCTTAATCTTGATTTTTTTGTACTAGCTGTCAGCTGTAGAGAATCCCATTAACTTAATGTCATATTGAATGAGCCCAGATGTATAGAAGGTGTGTATGTATATTTAAGAACTCTGAAATATTTACCTAGATGTTATTAATGCAGTTCCACTTTAATGTTTCATAAAACTTCTATTCTTTTTATATTTCCCTATAAAGAAAACTAGCAAAAACCCATTCTAAAAATTCGCACTTACAACTCTATGTCTTAATCTACTTGGTCAAATTATGCCACGTGTCCTTTGGCTTAAGTCTCTAAAGTCATATTACTACATGTAATTTGATTTGAATTTATCAATTACTTCACCTTTCTGGCTCCAGATTTCTTATAATTTACCAGAAACGGAACTGTAGTTTATTACTGGTGATATAGGAAATTTATGTGAAGATGACAGGATCCAATGAAGTTATCATTTTATTTGAGAAGTTAGGTTGTTTTGGTTAATTATTTATACACATATGTAATTTAATATCTTCTGTGTGTAGGTTGCTGTGTTAGGTGTGGAGAATGCCAGGGATAGCAAATTCTATTCTCACATGGAACTAGCAACAGAGATAAAACTAGTACTTAAATTATTATTAATATAAAATATACCGTAATAAGAGAAACAAGAAGAGACCAGTTTCGGATCTCAGAAACGCTCTCAGAGCAGGCAATACTGGGGCTAGTGCAGGGAGATTTTTGGCACGTACAGATTGTCTGAGCAAGGCATGCAAGTCGTTGAGTAGAGAGCTTATTTGGGGAATCATGAGCAGGTCTGGTTGTTTGCTTGGAGCGTGGGGCAAATGAGGAGGAATAGTGGGAGATAAATTGGGGATGCACATTTATATCAGATCACAAAATACCTTAAAGGCCAAACTGAATGGTTTGAATTTTATTCTAAAGGAAATGGGGAATGGTTGAATGTTTTGAGATGTGGCATGGCATGATTTGTAACTGGGCTTCAGAAGATATTTCTGGTAGGAATATGCAGGGGACAGAATGTCCAGAAATAAAAAAAAGACTACTTGAGAAGGAAACTATTTAGAGAGAGGGGAGAGGGAGAGATGCTAAATGTGTTTGCGTGCATGTGTGTGTGAGTGTACACACACACAAACGTGTGCACATATACATACATACTGGCTGTATGTAGTATAGAATTTTTTATGAGAATATCTAAGATTTATCCTCTTATAAAGTGTACAATATGTTACTGCTAATTATAGTTACATTGTTATACACTGTATCTACAGAACTCATTTTTCTGGGCATAACTGAAACTTTTTACCACTTAACCATATCCTCCGGTCTGCAGACTCTGGTAACCCCCATTCTACTCTCTGCTTCTATGAATTTGACTATTTTAGATCCCACATATGGGCAAGTGTTTCATGCAGTGTTTGTCTATGCTTGGCTTATTTCACTTAGTATAATGTACTCCAGGTTCATCCATGTTGTCTCAAATGGCAGGATTTTCTTCTTTTTAAAGACTGAATGATAATCCATTGTACATTGTCTCTTTCTATGTATATGCATGTGTGTGTGTATATATGTGTATATATATATATTTATACAACTTCAATGAAAGTGAGAATGCAGATATATGTTCAAGATTCTTATTTAATTTCCTTTGGATCTGTACCTATATAAAGGATTGCTGGATCACAAGGTGGTGGTGTGGGCAGGGAAGGTGTATGGTCCTTCCGAGGGGAAGTGTGCAGCATCACAGCCTCTGGGCAGCTGAGTCAACTTGGGTCATTCTTGGTGCTGGGGCTGCTGGGTTCCTACTGTTCTCTTTTGGGGAACTCATGGCTGAGGAGATCCCTCTTGGGTTGAGCTGTGTCAGACTGGGGGATGGGATGACACCGGTAACATGCCCCCTATGTGTTTAGTGTTCCCATCCTCAGTAATTGTGCTCCACAGCGCTGCTGCATCCTCTTCATTGTGGACTGGAGTTCTCCCAGAGCTATTTTTATCAGTGGTTAGTTGTTTGTTATTTTTGTGGGGTGACAATCATGAGCATCTTTCAGTTGGTCATCTTGCTGACATCGCCGCTTTGTTTACTAGCAATTTTAAAACATAATAGTTCTTTTGAGGAGAGGGAACTTACTGTAGATTAAATTTCTCAGTTTCCTGGCTTTATGACATCACTTTCCAAGCCTTGGTCCCTTCATCTAGGGTAGCACGAATAGAAACAATTGGTACTGCGGAGTGACCAGTGCGCATCATCATCTCTAAACGAAGTATAGTAAGATTAGGTGATCCTTATCCGATTGCTTTGCTTCTATCTTTCACTGTTATTCTATGGATCTCTGAATTTTCTCTGATTCATTTTCTTGAAGAATGTTTAACAAAGTACTTATATCAAAAGAAAACATAAGGAAGCCAAGATAACTAAAGCATAAAGAATTAATATAAACAAGACAACGATTCAAATACAAGTTTAACAGGCAAGACATAGTATTACTCTCCTGCTTTTTAATTCCTATGTCTTTGGGGGCAGATTGAAGAATCAGTGTAGAGAAATGGAACCAATTCTCTCAACAAGAGACTATTCTAAAGAATAAGGAGGTGGGGCCGATAAAGTCAATAAGGAACTGGAGGGTCATTACAGTTTAAAGTGTTAATTTTTATTTTTTATTTATTTTTAGTAGAGAAATTTGGGATAGTAAAGAGAATTGGCAATGAGGATTTTTGCAACAAGTCTTTCCTTCTCCTCACCTCTGCTCCAAATCGAGGGCATCATTTTGCACGAGAGATTTAGCTTACATTACTCTTAGGGATTTGGGAGTGTTATTTGTAATTGCTTGGGTGTGTCCATGCAATGAGCTAACAAGACATCAGGAAGGCCTGGTTTTCTAGGAGATGCACAGATTTACCATGGGTTTCCATACATCTATACTTGGTGATGAATTGCCTTAGAATAAACAACTAAGAATCCCTGCCCATACTCACTGTTCAGGATATACCAAACATTTTCATTGCCTTCTCTACTCATGGCTCTCTCCCATATACCCCTTTTACTTGACCATAGAATAACTGTTGGAAAATCAGCTTTTCTCTCAGTTTCCTTTTAACACTGTAATTTTCTCTTCAGTGCTTTAGAGTAACTGGCTGCAGTTTGGGGCCTTAAATGTGAGTTCCTGTTATGCATCAATCTCTACTTGTCCTGGACAATACTGTTCAAGTTGCCCTGTGAGGGGCCCTGACTTTGCTAAGGGTGGCGCTGGACAAACAGACCATGTTAACTGAAAGTGCCATTCAAGAAATTAAATTTCTGAGGACCATTTCTGTAGCATGTTTGAACTCAGCAGAATAGTGACAAACAATGGGAAAGTCACATATAATATTTCAAATAATAGTTATAGATAAACTGTGCAGGAAAAAAATTAATGTCAACATAGGACAGGAAAAAAAAACATGCAAGGACTTTACAAGCCACTCGTATATATATTTTTTCCAGTGCCCATTGGAGTTAAATAGAAGAAACATCTGCGGACAATTTGCAAGGGTGATAATATGGCAGCCCTGAACTATTTTTCACACTTGCCCAGGCAGCACGGGGCTTTTATCTCTCTAAGTAACCAGTGTGTGTCCCGTTGAGCAGTTGCTTTGAAAGTGGTCTCTGTTCTGTTGATAGCTTTGTGTTCTCCTCTATTTCAGTGTAATTAATACGCTCAATATAAATAGCTAAATCTTCAAAAAGATTTGCCCGCCTTGCAACCGCTACATTTCCAATTACACACTAAATTAGGCACATAATTGAACACGAACACTAACATTTTCCAACAGGTGGTGAATAAGCGATTTCCATCTATCAGCCCAGCAACGGCTCTCTGGCCAAATCATCACTCTGTTTCAGGGTTCTTCTAATAGACCAAGTGTTTTAAACCAATTAAAAATAACTCTTCCTTTAATGCAAAGGTTTAGAAGAATTAAGTATTCTAATTCTATTTCAAGATTGCAGGGCACAGCAAGAGTTAATATTTCCATGTGTGAAGCGGGGAGATAAGTGAGATTTGTATGTGCTCTGAAATTGTATCAAACTAAGCCCATCTAAGTAAATCTAAGTTAGACGTATAGATTTTCTGAGACAACTAATTTTGATCAGATTTTGAAAAGGTGTTATCATGCTTTATTTTTCTTTCGATCATCAGAGTTTTGAGTATCACTTTGGGATATAAGTAAATGTAAACATTATGTCACGTTCTGAAAAATTCATTAATATTTGCATTTGCAATATTATCACATCCCCCCTATAAAGAAACCAAAAGGAAGACCTTGGTTCAAGAAGATGTCAGGATGAAGGTGATGTAGGCAGATTTTAATAACTGGAACATGTGTCATCAGGATCCTGAGATTAATTTACCTGCTTTTATAAATGTCCATTAGATCATATACAGCCAAACTGAAAATTTAACTAGATCACAAGTATCTTTCTAATTATCATCAAATAATTTTGGAGAAGGGTCCTAAATTCCGAAGTGCTTTCACTGATTGAACATCAAGGCCTTATATAGTCCACTTGGCATAATCTGCTATTCAGGGGCAGCCCAAAGCAAGTGGAGAGCAAAGTCTCTGGCATATCCAGTTATATTTTACAAGGCGTATCCAATGAGAAGGGTATGGAAATTTACAACCTCAGATTGAAAAAACAAAGTCCATGCATTTCAACAGCCCTAAAGTCTAACAAGCACCTGCTACTTGTACTATTTGTACTAACTTGTACTATTTGTGCTAACTTGATGAGATGGAAGGAAGAAGAATAAAATCCAACAAGTAGGGCCAAGCGATGGAGATGATTTGGTAGCACAAAATGAGAAACCCAAAGCTACTTTAGTGATTTCTCAGCAAGAACTGGCCATCAAGTATGTCTATGTAACTTGCTTTCTCTCAGACTGGATAAGATTGACGTAATTGTCCCCCCTATAGCTTGAATAATATATGTTACAATGAACACTTGCTTTTTTTTTTCTCTCTCTCTCTCCATGAGAAAACTATAAGAAAAATATGTGGTATGATTCCTGAGATCTGATTTTGCTTCCTCAAGTTTTTGTATCCAGCAGATGACTGTCAGGTTTCCAGGCAATCAAGTTAATAGGACTTCATTTATAGGTTAATAAAATGAAGTAAAATGGTGCTTACAATTATGTATCCACAGCCGGGCATGGTGACACACACTTGTAATCTCAGTACTTAGGAGGCTGAGACAGGAGGATCACAGGTTCAAGATCAGCCTCATAGTGATATTGTCATCAACCTAGCAAGATGCTCTTTCAAAATAAAAAACAAAATCGGGCTGGGGGTGTAACTTGGTGGTAGAAGGTCCCTGGGTTCAATTCCCAGTAACCCCCCCCACACACAGAGAAGATAATTATGTATTCTCTCAAGTCATGAACATGATATTTGTTATAATTAAATAAAAGTAAGCCTTTAGAGGGGTACTTGACCCAAAAACCACACTGCTCTCATTCATTGATGATTAAATCTGTACCTACACAAGGACCATGACAAGATGAATCCATTATGGATGTACTAATATAGGAAGCCTAGTGTGTAAAACAAAATAACTGCAACAACAGTAGAAGCAAAAAAAATTTTTTTCCTAAAAATTAAAAGTGTATAATGGTACTTTGTTCCCCTAGGGAGCATTTCTCTGGGAAGCAAGAGTCTTCTGTTCAAGCCCAAGCTTCGACATTTAGCCGGTGTGGAACATGGGGGGAAATGATTCGGGCTGGGAGGTCTCAGGCACATCACCTGACATAACCGAACTGTACATGAGGGGGATCGATGATGGCGACTTTCTGAAATTCTTATGATTTTATGGCCATTGCCTTCTTAGACCAGGGCCCTGTGGGGTAGTAAGAAACATGTGGAGTATTCCCCTGTGACTTATGTGTCACAGGATTCTGGCATCCTGGCCTCTAACCCCCTTCTATAGTTTGGATCTTGAATGTCTCCCAAAGACCCATGCGTTGACGGGGTGGTTCCCAGGGGGGCACTCTTGGGAGGTGGTGGATCCTTTGAGTGATGGGGTGTGGTGGATGGTCCTAACGTCATTGGAAGCATATCCTGGAAGGAGATTGTGGGAGCCCGTCCCCTTCCTCTTTCTTTTTGCTTTCTGGCCAGAAGGTACGGAGTTTTGCTCTGCCACACGCTCCCACCATAGTGTGTTGTTCTGCCACAGGTCAAAGAAACACAAAACCAATGAACCATGGGCTAGAACCTCTAAAACTGTGAGCCAAATAAATTTTTTCTTTACAATTTAATCATCTTAGGTATTTTGTTATAGTGATGAACGCTAATACACCCCCTCATCTAGAACTAGAAACTACTGACAATGAAGAAATCTAGGACTTCAGAGGATAGTGATTTATATGAAGTAGAACACAATTTGAGAAAAGAAGAAAGTATTGTCACAGGAATATGCTTTTAACCTTTAGAATTCTTTCTTCTATCAAATGGACATAGCATCTATTGTAACAAGAGAAATTTCTATGTCCCACATACATTCTGTACACGTCTTTGTTATATATAATATTTTCTACCAGGTCCATTTTCTGAGATGTCATTTTCAGCAACCTGCACTCCAGGGACCACATTCTGTCTTGTTCATATGCTCTGATTGTTAAGTTTTCTGTCCACTCTTTCACTGATGAATGTGTTTCCTCATTTGTTCTGAATATCTCTAGATATAGAACCAAGCCCTCAGAAGAATACAGGGCTTGAAATAAATTGGAAATGTAAGGGATCTAGATTGTTATTCCTTGCAGTTTTACCTCTATGTTGATAGGCAGAGCAAGCCTGCATGTTATTACACACACACACACACACACATACACACACACACACACACACACACACATCTGTGTGTGTATTTTATAAAGCAACATTTAAGAATTAGCCATTATGTTCCCTTTTTACGTGGTACTGGTACTTAATGATTTTTAAATGAATTAATATTTAAAAAATTTCTCGGTTTAATTTTACTTAGAAATCTGGGTATTTGTAGCACTTAAAAAAATTGTGGTACTGGGGATTGGACCTAAGAGTATTCTACCTCTGAGCTACACCCCCAGCTCTATTGTACTTTTTATTTTGAAACAGGGTCTCACTAAATTGTGGAGACTGGCCTGGGACCTGCAATTCTCCTGTCTCAGCCTCCCAAGTGCTGGGATTACAGGCATGTGCCACTGTGTCTGGAAAGCATTATTTTTCTTTCTAATTTCTTTACTCCAGTTTCTTCTTATATCTAGAGAAAAAAGTGAAATAAGCGAAGTAGTCTTGGTACTTCCCCTATGCCAACATTCCATAAAATTCTCACCAATTTTCATTTGCTTTGGGCTTTTCCCGCTAGGGTTTCCATTGATAAATGAATACCTTTAGGTATTACTACTTCTGGGGAATTTGTATCTTAATTGGAGTCTTTTAAAGATTTCAATGCCTGCAAAGCCCTAAGAAATAACATTCTAATGAAGATGTTGAAAACATATCTCAAATTTACATGTCCTGGATTAATGCAAATATCATAGGTCAGTCCAAATGTTTTATTTCTTTTAAAATATTTTTTTCAGTAAGAAGGACCAATTAAAAGTTCTTCCAAATACAATTGAAATTTTCAAGTCTTGTCATATACAAATGAGCACAAAAAAAAAAAATCCCTTGTCAGACTGTGCTTGTACGTTGGCTTAGAAATAAGGTCCAGGTACTTGTAACAGCTCCTTTTACAGATATTTTTGGAAAGAAGGTTTCCTGGTCCTTCTCAAATCACACATGGGGAGGTAGACAGGACAGCTTTGGCCCTGTGGACATTTGGCAGCTTTCAATTATTTTCTGATTGGCAAAGATTCCACTTTAAGCAACAGCTACATTACTTTTTAAAAGGTTTTTGTTTTGTTTTTTTAAGTGATGAAATACCTAACATCCAAGTCTCTGATGGAACAATTGCAGTGCAGGATCCCCATTATTAAGGACTGGGTGAAAGAAGAGTCCATGCTAAATTTAGCTGGAGCCTACCTTCTAAACTGCCCACTGGAGTAATTACCCTAAGTGTGTAAGCTACAGACACTGCCATTGAGCTCAGAGGTGAACTGGCTGGAATGCCCTGGCTGTCACCCTGGCTAATTTGTACTGGAGTAATCCAGACTGTGATTGAGAGTGATTACAGGACACATAATTACCACCGATGACTGAAAATTCAGTTGCCAACAATTGTAGATTATGGACAATGGATAATTATAATATAATTAATGAGCTAATTAAGATGTCAGCAACAAAAATGTTTTGTTAATTCAATGACAGTTAATGCAGCCTTGGTCCTAACACATTTTAATTCTTAATGGAGAAACGCTGATCTCTAATGGCTAATATCTCTGCTTTATGACACATTCTCAATCTTTCTTAGAGGAAGCTGGGCTCTGACATTTAGCATGAGTCACCCAACAGACACAAGCATAGGAGCAGAAAATGTCTCATCAGCAGACGTACAGCTCAGGGAACATTTCTCAGTTTCATACTTGACATCTTCCTTCTGCATTTGGGCAGTAGTTCATTTTTACTAAGTAAAAGTAGTTCATTTTTACTTCATTTTTAGTCCACAAAGTGTTTCCATGCTGTTTCCCAAGTGTATGTGGTCAATGGGTCTTGGCAAACCCAATAAACTGTTCACCAATGATACTCCACAGTATTTTGCAAATGCTAATAAGTTTCCACTTTTTAGAGCTCCTTGATATTAATTCTCTGAGAATGGGTTGGAAAAACTAAAAAAGATGGTGATGATTGAAGAGAAAGTTGTAAAAGAGAAGGATCCTAGTGCCCATCTCATCTCTGCTCCCACAAAAGAGGAGCAGCAGTCTTGTATTTCCTCCATGTGCAAGTGTTCTTTCTGAACTGCAGCCTCTTTGGGGTCTGCTACATGCTCTGGGCAGGTGAGAGTATATAATTTATTCAACAACTGGTTATTTCTACCTACCAAATGCTTGACATTATGCAAATACCCAAAGCTGATAATCATTGTAGCTGTGAAAAAGAGAGTTCCTCACCAAATAGTAGAAACTAGACTGAAGTAATTAGAGAAAAAAGTATTTTATGTTCTCCTGCACATGTATGTGGTTGAGGAATGAGCACAAACATTTTCAAGTAAAAATGATTGGTCGATTTTCTCATGGTAGCTTTAGTTTGAGTATATATTGGTTGAAAAAATGACTAAAAACTATCATCAATTCAATAGTGCTTTAAATAAGTTATAATATTATTAACCATGCCATCTCTATATAGTATAAGCAATCACATTATCTATATGTGTAAATATGCATATGTATAAGCCATATATAGTCTAGTGTTATGGTTAAATGTAGAATGGCTTTTTAAGAGTTCATAAATTGGTGTTTGGAGCTGATGTAATTGAGTCATAAGGGTTGTGATCGCAGAAGTGGACTTACCTGAGTGGTACCTGGTGGGATGGTTGGGTGTGGCTGGTGGTGGGTCTTTGGGGGTGCAGTCTTGGGGATTATATAAAGAGTTCCTCCTCCCCTGCTCACTCTCTCTCTTGCTTCTGGCCTTCGTGATGTGAGAACTACAGCCCATGTGCTCTTCCTCTCTCTGCCTCTTGCCACTGTGCCCTGAGATCCGTGGTCCCCAGCCTCACAGGGACTGAGTCAGAAACCATAAAAAATTAATATTCTTTCCTCTAAGTTATGTGGTCAGATATTTAGATTATGGTTGCAAGAATGCCAATGGATACATCTAGTCTTCAGGAAATTCTTAATCTTTTAATGGATTCTTAGAACCTGCAAAAAGTTGGAATTATCTAATACTATTCCTCTTGAAAGATGCCTGTGACTGAAACCAAGAATTATCAGCCTTTTAGGGTTTTACAATGTGTTTGGGCAATACATTATAGATAAGAAAATAAGATATAAAGGAGAAAATCTTACTGACATATTTAAATTATAATACAATCACATATGCAGCAAAATGGTATAAATAATAGCTGCAAGAGTTACAAGTGTACCCTTGTCTTTGTTCATTTTATTCTTCTATAACAATACCACTGACTGGCTAATTTACAAAAAAAGCAATTTATTTCTCACAGGTCTACAGGCTGAAAAGCCAAAATCGAAAGAACACATCTGGTAAGGGCCTTCTGCTGCGTTGTAACATGGTGGAGGGCGTAAGAGGGAGAAGTGGCAGGAACCAGAGGACATGTACAAGCAAGCTCGCTCAGCGCCACCACTCTAGCGACAACTGGGCCCCTCCAGGCATCCAGCATTAATCCATGCACGAGGGCAGAACCTTCATGACCTATCACTGCTTAAACTTTCCGCCTCTCGGTATCACTGCAGCAGTTAAATTTCAGCATGAACTTTGGAGGGGACATTCAAACCACCGCAACCATCATGGGCTAGGACACGAAGGTTTTAGAGGAAATGGGGAGTGTAACTGAGGCTTGAAGTATTGATAGGCATTAGCTAGGCAGAAAGGAGGCATGATGGCATTTGGAGCAGGAGGTAAAGATGTAGAGGTGGTGGTGACAGCTTTGTACCAGTGGGGGGTGTGAGGAGACTGGCATAGCAGGATGAAAGTGTGCTATGAGGGATGGTATCTGGAGTATTGGCAGACATGATGGAAAAGGTAATTGGAAGTCACTGTATTATTAGAGCATGACCCAAAGTGATTTTTCTTCTGTCAAATAGGAGGGAAGGGTTGCACTATAACTGTAGACTCTTATGTGAAATTTCCTTGGGATGCATGTGACCTTTAAAGCATGTGCGCTATTAAGGTCTCTTTGCTCATGACACTGCTACAAGAGTAGAAAAGCTACAGTAACTATATGTTATGTGTGTGTGGGGATCTTAAAGCATAAGAAGAAGTACCAAGAATTTTCTAAAATAATACTACATGTCCTTACACCTAATTCTGAAAGACAAGAGGGCATAAAAATTGAAGAAAAAGGAGGCAAGCAAAAAATACAAGAATAGAGACTGAGTTTTTTAATGGCTCCAATAGAAAGAAAAATGCTGCTGTTGCCTGTCATCTTTAAATAAATAGAACATTTTCCCAATAATGCCAACATGACTCACAATGCACATTTTATGTATCTTATAATTTTCCTATACACTGCAAAGACAACACCGTCAAGCTAATACCAGCCAAGTCTTACATGTAATTATAGGATGCCTATAGCATTTCTAGCACAATATATTAATGAAAACCAGTTATTTAATTATGGAATAATATAATGAAAAGCTTTTATAGTCACTTGTTAAAACAGACCAAAAAGCATTTCCCCAAATATAGCTGGGGAACAGTAGAATCTTATCTTGATGCAAATGGATGTCTTTGCCAGGACGTAGAAACAGCTTTTCCTGTCACTAAAAGGACAAACTGCAACCCATCTGCCATGTATAATTCGACAATCTGTGATGCTTAAACAGTAGGAGGGAAAGACATGTCTTCCAAAATTTCCCCTGCAGGAGAAGGCTTTCAGCAGCTCCCGATTACTATCCAGGCTGAATGTCTTACTTGAGACATCTGCTCAGCAGTTAGCCATGAAAACCTGGCACACGGGCGACCCGAGGTGTGCCTCACAATTGTTGGCATGAAAGCAGCCAATTGTTGGAGTAGAAGCCAATCACTAAGCCTCAGGTGCACATTTTGGCAACCCTTGGTGGCGTGCCAGAATGTGCCCACAAACTTCTGGGATGATAATGTTCCCAAAGCTCAAGGTGGAAAAATACACTGTGAAGTGAGTCTGTGCTCAGTAACAAGCCAAGGATCTTAACACGTTTTTATCGATATTAGGAGAATGAAAATCCTATGATGCCATGGGTCCATGCTTCTTGCAGATAAGCACTGCTTTCTCGGGGCCCATTTCAGTTCATTATACTCATTAAACCTTCTGAAACTCTTTCCTGGCACCAGTTCAGAATACACAAAGCTCTTCTCTACAAAACCTACTTTAGTTACTGTGCAGAGAGTTTCCAGGATATGGATGATTTTATGAGGAAAAGAAGAAAACGTAAGGCTCCAAGTTGCACATTCAGGCTCCCCTTCTGAAATCTTGGGAACGCTGGGTGAGGATAAGAACTGACTCTGTGAAAAGACAGTAAGCTGAAAGGTCAAAATCATAGCATTGTAATGGAAAAAGAACCAGATGAGGCTTTCTCTATATGCAACAATGAGACTGTTTCAGAACCAGAACTATCTACAAGTATCCTTTCCCATCAGGTTCAGAATCGAGGACTAAAAATAAATAAATAAATAACTATTGAAAATCAATGTAAAGTGAAATTGGATCCTGAAACAGAAAAAAGGAGACTAGTGGAAAAAGGGATAAAATATGAATAAATTTTGTAGTTCAGTTAGTAGTGTTGTATCAATGTTAATAGCTTGGTTTTGAGAATTCTATGACTGTGCGAGTTGATAACATGAGGGGAACCTGGGTGAAGTATGACACCTTTCTGTATCATTTGTGCAACACTTGTAGGTCTAAAATTATTTCAGAATGAAAAGGATTTTTTAGTAGTTTAGTAGAAAAATCAGTCTCTGTGTTAAGCACTTTATTTGCCAGTGTAAAGTGAAATCAATGTGCTAATAGTTTTTATTTTGAACTGTTATAGAATTATTATGGAATTATAGATTTCCATATAGGAACTATTATGGAAGAGATAACAATTGTCGATTTATCTTTTCCCCCCCATTTTATCAAGGAGGGAATCAAGGCAAGAGCTGTGAAGGGACTTCCCCGAGAACCAACATTTCACTAAATGCAGAGCTGGGGAAAAGCCTAGGTTTGTCAGTTTTCCCCAATGTCCCCGGCACCACCTAAGATGCACGTTACTTCTTTGCAATCAACAGCCAACCCCTAAATAGGAAACAAGCATCCGATGTGTTAAAAGTACCACAGTCGACTCTAGAAAGATGCTGCACTTGCTTTTTCTCTGTCCACACCTATGTCTATTTTGTAGCTACATCTCTTCAAAGTACTCACAGTCTAGTTCAGGAGACATATGAGCTGATAACTAAATTTTAAAAACCAGTAGTAGTAAACATTTCATGTCAAATGAACAATGTTTACAATAATCATAGAAGGTTATAGTTTAATTAAAAATTATAATTAAGCTCTATTCATGAACAAAATTAACCTTGTGGTATTCCTGTGAAGTACTCTGGAGACGGCTCCCTGGGCTGGCAGGAGGGCAGAGAAAACATTGAACCAGTGTGCCATCCTTGGGTTTTCCTTTCTTTCCTTGCACTTCACGTAGAGGACTAGGGCAGCACTGGGCAGAGGCTTGCATCCTTCCTCTGCACAAGATCCATTTTCCCTGTTGCATGTTTTCCAAGCAATATTATGGCAACGGGAATTCAAGGATGTTCATATCAGAGACAATGTTCTACCAGCACAGTGCAAGTAAAAGGTATTGTCTGGAAATGTCAGCAGAGAAGGAAAGAAAGGAAAGATGAACAGGCCACACAGACAGCGCTGTGAGAGAGTTTCATGTTGTTTCCATGTTTTTAATTGTGGAAAATATGGAAGCTGCCTCATCCGCGGCTTTGGTTTTAGCAATTTGTATTCCTAAAAACAAGCCTTCCTGAACGAGCAGGACCTGACAGCAGAATTGCAGCGCACATGTTGCCAAATGCATAAACAAGTTTATTTTCCAACTTTTGTCAACATCAAATGCTCATAATTCTCTTTTTTTTTCTTTTCATCAAATCAAATGTTATTGCCAAGTCTTAGCAGATGAACCCCAGCTCATCATTAAGTGTTCCTTTCTTCAGGCTCATCTTACATTCGTCCCAGGGCAGTAACTTGATATGCATTATGAATTGTTTGACAATCCTGGATTTTTTCATTTAAATACGTGGTTGTTTCCTTGAGAATTCTAGAATGATAGCCAGCCTGGTATTAGATTCCATAGTGATACACTGATTTTTTCCCCCCAAAAGCAAATAGTTTTATTATGCTCCACAGAAGATCATACAATGTTTGAGGCAGTGACTAGGTCTGCAACCCTTCTGTGATCCACACAGCCCATGGCAATGTGTTTTTACAATAACAGTAGGTATTTAATACATCTTCACTGACTGGCTCACTGAATAAATGACTAAATGAATACATGAGTGGTTTGTTGAATGAGTTAAATAAATTATTTGATATAAATCATTGTGAACAATGTGTGGCATTCCCCCCCAAGAAACAGATTCTATGATTTAAAATCATTCTATTAAATGAAAAGGCACATACTCATTTGAAGTAGAAGGAGAAATGAAACAAGTTTCTGGGCAACTCAAGACCCACGTTAACCTTAGCAAAATATATTTTCAACTTGAAAACAAGTAATTCCCTCAATGTTCCAGACATTTAGTCTGCATAAATAAACTCGACCAAATAACCACCTGGTTTCAGGTCTCATCCCGGTATTCTTATTTCCCCTCCTGTCCTTCAACCCCTCCTTCCTGTGGGCCTTTGTTCATAGTGTCACTGTTTCCTGGAATGTCCTTTCTCAACGTGGTGAGCCCCCAGCTCCAACCCAAGTTCCAGCATTTACAGCATGTCCAGCCTCTGCTCCCCTAATTACTCTTGGCCAGTGTGTTCTACTTTCCCTTAGCCTTGCAAGATCCTCTCAAGAAAATGGGTGAGGACTCAGTGGTCAGCTACCCTTGGTGAATTGATGTCCTTCTGGTAGGTCAGTGGTTCCTCGACTTTCCTATCCAGGAGCTCCTGAAATACACTACATATGCGCATGTGTCTCTCTTGCCCCTTCCTCTGCCCCAGAAGCGCTTCTCCCTCTTAGCCATGCAGCTCACTCCCCCATTTTGCTCAGGTCTCTGCTCAGGTGTGACCTCACCAGTGAAGGTTATCTGAGAACCTCACACAAAAGCCCCATATGAAGGACAGTCTCATTTTGCTTACGTTTAGTTCCCCGTGCCTGACACATACTGGCACCCAACAAAACATTTTTTTTGAATAGGTGGATTAACACAGTATTACATTTTCTTAGACTTATAAGGCATATTAGCATATTAAGTAAGCAAAGTAAATTTGATGAGCTTACTTGAGCATGCCAGAACACACATCAAGAAATACAGCCCCAAGGTTTGCAGAACGTTCTCTCCTCTGAACTACTACAGAGTTTGTCAGAAGTTACGTGCAGTTCACTGTTGTTGTTTTCATTAATTTAATGGGTATTATTTTCCTCTCCCCCAGTTAGCTTTGATCCTCCTTGAATTCAGAGACCACATTAAATATTCTTCTGCATCATTATGGTGCTTGAAGAAGTGCAAGGCACACACGCCACCAGTATTCAGCTGATTGCTGATGGGCAGAATTTTCTCAGACATGATAATGCAGAGGTTGAGCAGACTGAGGGGGAATTCACTTTCCTATTATGGGTAAATGTTGAATGTCAAAAATAATATTAATACTGAATAGCATTGTTAAGAAATTCCAATAAGGACATATTTTTATTTATTTTTATTTTTTTGGTACTGAGGATTGAACCCTGAGGCATTCTAATTCTGAGCTATACTCCCAACTCTTTTTATACTTTTTTTTAAATAGGGTCTAGCTAGGTTGCTGAGAGCCTCACTAAGTTGCTGAGGTTGACCTTGAACCTGTGATCCTCCTGTCTCTGCCTCCCAAGTACTGGGATTACAGGTGTGTGCCACCACACTGGGCTCTGAAGGAAAATATTTACCTCTGTTTGCAACCAAACCAAATATGTGCTATCATATCTAATTCATATGTATATATATATATATATTACAAACTATATATAATATATACATATATAATGTACAAAATTATATCATATATAACAGAAATATATATACATACATATATAATATATAAATTATATATAATATATATACATATATGTTTAGTATGTTTGTAGTTTAGTTGTTTAGTTTTGTTAGTTTTGGTAGGAAGATAGATATACCACTGAAATTAAAAGAAAGAAATTTATTAGATTGACTTTTCAAAAGTATCTGTGGAAAATGACTATTGTTTTTGATACGAAAATTGGACAAAATGTTTAGAATTGTACCTTCAAAAACATAGATAAAACCAAAGGGCTATAATAAAACCTTGTGTTTCAAAATGGACATAAAATCACCATGATTTTATGAAGTGTTTTTTCAGATTTGAAGATACTGAAATGGCCTAGTTTTTATCCAGTAGATACAGATGAGATGAGTTTAAAAGTTTCTCTTTTTCTTAAGAAAAGCAAACAGGAGAACAGCCTGGCCATAAACATTTGGTGAGTCAACACAGGACTTTTATGAGAACGCTGGTCTTCTCTTTTTAGGGCAATGACTCAACTAATTGCCCAAGGGACACATAAGGTACAATATTTTTACGACAGAATTTTTTATTCTTTTGCAGTGGTCACTAAAAAGAAAATTGTTTCTTGGAAACATAGACCATCGAGCTATGTTTAAAAGACATAAACTGATACTGATTTTTGTTTTTATTCCCAGTTTAAAGTTTAAATAAACTGAATTTGTTTTCTTGAAGTAAATATAATTTTTCCACATTTGAAAATCATTAATACACTTTAAAAATATTTTAATACTTTTATTGGTGCATTATAGTCTCACATCATAATGTAGTTCATAGTGATAGAGACATACATGCACACAGCACTTGGTGGGCTTTCTCCTAGATCCCTCCCCATCCCCCTTCCCCAAACAGGATATTGAGATTGACATTGGTATTCTCACATATGTACATAAGGTCAATGGAAGTGTTTTCTTCACTGATTCTCCCTCCCTCACCCCTTCCACCAGACCACCTCCCTGGAATTATTGTAAATTTTAAAGTTGGCTAAGCATCACTGCCTTAAATACATTTTAAAACTAAAGTTAAAAAATATATACCTTCAAGAAGATGAAGGCATAAACAAGCATGTATTAGGAATATTATAATAAAAATTTCTGTTATTATTAATATGCTTATGAAAATCCTTAAGTAAGAGACATTTCAGCTCTTAACAATTCAGAAAAAGTAAATTATAGAGTGCAGGTATTTGTATGACTTTTATCTATTATGTCCCTTTTAACTTTTCTTTTCACATGCTACCAAAAATATTAATTATCCAACTATTTCTGTAGAACTTTTAATAATAACTGGGACTGTATCTAGGTACCGTATCAAAGCAAAGAGATGCGATGTAGAAAAAAGTCTTCATGTTTTAAAATAATAGACAAACCAGAATTCAAATGGTTCAGATGGTAGAGTATTGTATGAATCATGCCCAGGTTGGTGGAGACCATGTGGGTGACATGCCAGGAGTCTGAGAGAGCACCCTTACTCAAGAGAACAGGAAAGGGAGGTATGCCAAAGCCCGTGGAGAAGCAGATTGCAGCGGAAGACACAAAGGTAGGAGAACCAGAGGCGCAGGGGAGGGCCGAGCAAGGGCTGGTGCTGCGCTGTCTTTCACGTGCTTGACATGGGCTGGGTCATGGGTGGGTGGATTTCAGTGACCAGAGGGGGCACTGAAAGATATGACTGTGGACATGTCACTGAACACATTGACCCCTGTCACAGTGAATTAAAAGAGCTCTGTGGTACCCAGGGAGTGTGGTAGCAAAAGTTAGAGCAGAGTTACCAGGAGAATATCTCAGGTGCTTCTCCCACGGAATCTGCCACTGTTACAGATTTCAAGTAGTATCCCCAACACACACTCCCTCTCTTCTTTGGCCCATAATCCTCCTCTCTAAGATAGCTCCTTTTCCGTCTTCCATCTGCCTTCTTTGGTCTCCCTAGAATGCCGAGCTGACCTTATTCAGTCCACAGCAACTCAATGGAGTATTTCTTTCCCCATTCTGTAGGTGGAGAAATGTGCACTGACTTGCCCTGCAAAATCATTATCTGTGAAATAATTGATGCAAATTAGGTTAACTGTGTTGAAAAAGTAAAAAACAAATAAACAAAAATTAAAAAATCTACCATGATCCTGCCACTCAGAAATAACAAATGTTTGATTTATGTGTTCCAATCAAAGGCCAACTTTGTCTCCATAGATCTATGCCATCTGGTTTGTTCCTATCTCAGCTGACTTTTCCCCTGGATCTGGACAAATCTAGGTGGAGCCTTATCAATCTAGCTCTGTTTCTCAGTGCTGTCATGAACAGTTGGCTCTGGTACACAAAATGACACTTGGGAGGAAAGTCTTATTTTAACAACCCTGTTGACTTTCCAGCTTCTCCGTTACCACAGTCATCAGAGTCTAATTTACTCTTCGGGGGCCTAATCATTCTCTAGCCTGAGCTGGGCAGAAAGAAA
Organism: Glis glis; assembly: GCA_004027185.1. Classification (NCBI taxonomy): domain Eukaryota; kingdom Metazoa; phylum Chordata; class Mammalia; order Rodentia; family Gliridae; genus Glis; species Glis glis. Next base: position 19,236 of record PVJS01002116.1, on the reverse strand, counting down.
ATAATTTGTTCACTTAACAGAAAGAAAGTCTATCCTCCCCAAACAAATGGAGTCAGACAGCAACCTTTGAATTAACAGGTTCTGCCGATGGGCCCTTTCCCCTACTTTTCATCAGTCTGGTGACAGTGGACTCTGGACAGAGATAAATGAGAGGTCAAGCTACCCTTCATTTTTCCAGAGGATTATTTTGCCCACAGATAAGGCACAAAGAAGGAAGTAATAGTCAAGACTAGCCTGTAAGAAAACAAAAAGAGAATAACTAACAGAAGTCCATTGTCTCAGTCCTTGCCTTGGCCCTCATCCATCCCAGCCTGGGATATGTTATGTATGTATGTATGTATGTCTATCATCTATCTATCCATCTCTCTCCTATCATCTGTCTATCTTCATCATCGCTTTTAGTGAGGGGAGGAAAAACAAAGTTAATATGTGGCAAAGATAATTGTTCCTCAAATAGTAGATGCATGTGCTTTTCCTAACTTTATGTTAAAAAAACCCAAAATACAAACATTTCTACACTCATTTTGTTTTATAATACAGAAAGCCAAAGCCATACAAAAGAATGTATGTTAAAATACACTGACTGATTGATTTTTAAATTTTTTTTCCTGACTGACTGATTTTTAATGGAGAAAATAGTAATAAGTCTGATGGTCTCATTGCAAGATCAAATTCCCATTTTTTAAAAAATACTATTATTAGCTATTAAATTTTTTATGGTTAATTGAGAAAGAAAAAAGAGTTTATGCTTATAGTAAGCAAAGAGACAACATAAAGATGCACATGAGCTTGTCAGGGAACTTTCTTATGTTGACGAAATTTGATTCTAATCATCTATTTCTTTTCTGAGTCACTGTAAAATTTTATTCATCCATGGAAGATAATTTTCAGATTCTTTAAATTTTCTCATAGAAAGCTAATCCTTTAACATATCAGGGACATTGAAAAGTTTCATTTCTATATCTCAATTATTTTAAATGCATAATTTGAACTAACATAGAGATGAAACGACTTCTGAGAGATTTTGTGCTCCTTAAGAATCTCTCTCAATCTCTCTGCTTTTTGTGCCATGCCTTGAGCTCTGCTGACTTCACCTGGCCTAACATGGACTAAACCCCTGAAATCTGCAGAACTGTGCACAAATAAATTTTCCTTCCTCTAAATTGTGGCAGTCAGGGTTTTGGGATTACAGCATTGAGAATGCTGACTGAAACAATAGACAAGGACTTTGGGAAAACTGGAATGTATATATTACTAGCGGGCATGTGCATTGGTAAAATCACTTGGGAAAACTGTTTGTCATATATGCTGAAGGTAAACATACACACACCCTGCGCTGCACTAATTCCACTCCATGTGCCAACCCAAAGCCAGGCCTAGAGTGTTCATAGGTGTGATATTTTAATAGTTCAAACTGGGACACACTCAACTAGCGTGGCACCCACACAACAGAATACTACAAACAGGGGCTGATAGATTTTGAGGGATGGTATATATTTTAGATTTAAGGGCCACATAGTCTCTGTTTTCATATTCTGAATCTGTCATTGTAGCATGAAAGTAGCCACAAGCAATACATATGTGAATGGACATGACCGTATTCCAGTAATGCAGTATTTACAAACATAGGCAGCTGGCCAGGAAGTCATGGTTTATTGACTCCTGCTACATGTCAGTGCATAAATAAAATTACAGCATACTTGCATTGTAAGATATGATATATCAATAAAAATAGAATTGACCAACAACTACATGTAACAAAGGGGTGAATCTGGCAGAATCACCATAGAATGAGAAAAAGCCAGAGAAAGCAATACATATTATCTAATTCCATAGTAGTGGAGAGATGGGTAAAACAGATCTATGGTGTTAGGAGTCAGGAGGGTAGTTCCCACTGGAGAGGGAGGTAGGGACTGCCTGAAAGTACAAGGAGGGTCCTGCAGTACTGGTAACACTATTGATCTGAATCCTGTTACACAGGTGTGTTCAGTTGGAAAAACTTCAGCTAGCTATATGGTTATGTGATGTACATTTTTATGTATGTGTATTATACTTCAGCTTTAAAAAATCTGTTGTATACTATAGGGAATGAATTTTTTAAAAAGTGGTTTGAGTTTGTCTGAAGTTCATGCACGGAGCTCCAGATGGTAGCACAGGATTCTGGAAAGATCAATTCTCATAAGACAGTAAATTATGGGAATTTTTTTTTTTTTTACAGATGCAAGATTCTTCTTAATGCAATCTAACCTAAACTTAAAATGCAGTGGCCTGTATATATAATAAAGTAACTGAGTGTATTCCGGTGCTCCATTCTTTTCTGAGGCTACTCTTTTACTAGTATCTTGGGATACTTCAGGCATGAGAACAAAACCATTTGAAAGAAACACTTTGGCTTTATAGTTCTTTTCATAGAATACTAATGAAAAATGGGTCATTTCTTGGCTTTAGTCAAGTGATTCTGGCATAACTTGATTAGGGCATTGAGGCAGAAAAAGTATCACACAAAAGATCATAGTAATAATAATTTATCAGTAATGTAGTAAATGTCCATTAATGAGTTTTTAGAAGGTTGCTTTTGTTGAATTCTTTTCAATCCCACAGTCGCTATTTTACTCTCATTGTTGTATGCCTAGACTACATTGATTTTTTTTTTATACTGGTCACTTTAGCTCTGCTTTTCCCCCTCTCTTAAATCCAACCTCACAACATTGCCAAAATGAATCTCCCCAAAGACCAAATTTCTTTTTTTTGCAGTACCGGGGATTGAACCCAGGGGCGTTCTACCTCTGCGCTACACCCTTGGCCCTATTTTTTATACTTTATTTTGAAACCGGGTCTCACGAAGTTGCAGAGGGCCTCACTAGGTAGAGAGAGAGAGAGAGAGAGAGAGAGAGAGAGCTGAGGCTGGCCGCGAACCTGGATCCTCCAGTCTCCACCTCCCAAAGTACTGGGATTACAAGCGTGCGCCACCACGCCCGGCCCCAAAGACCAAATTTGACAAGGTTGCTACTCTGATCAAAAGCTATCCGCTTTCCCCCTTTTCTACAAAATGAAGACCTAACATTACATTGGCCTTCAATAGCCAGTAATCTACCCCCCCAATTTCTGTTAATGCTCTTACTTACCCACAATATATATGCTGTCTAAACAAGTCGACCTTTTGGCCTGTTTATGAATCTGCATGTAATGAAGGTATCAGTCTTGCCTGACATCCTGCACCTCCATGCACTGTCCCAGGGGACATCATAGGTTCCTCTTGCTAGTGCTACATGGGCTAGTTATATACATATTTAGATATGTCCTAAATTCCCAATTAAATTGGTAGGCTCTTATTAACAATATTCTATTTATCTTTGCAACCTAGCCCCCAGCTTAGGTACTCAACAAATATTTATTTAATGGGTGAAAACTTAGCAAATTAAAGAAAACTCATATTAAACTCATGTAATGGAACTACTCTTAACTACATTATTCAGAGCTTCTGGTCTTGGCTTATTTTTTTTTCCTGCCCTGAGTGGCCAGATGCCTTGGGCCATCTCCTCACTCCCTTCATTTGCCTAACTCCCACTTAATAACTCACATAGTTTCGCTTCCAGAAAGACTTCCCTGTACCCCGTGGCAGGGCTTCCATAATTATGGATAATTATACCTTTCATCATATTTACCAGATTGTGCATTACCCTCTTTATATGTTCTTTTTACTTACCTCCATGTCATAGGTGCTTGGAGTAATGTGTGGATTGCAATTGGTGTTTGTTGATTGGATATTTATCAAATTGATTTAATTTTATCAAATAAATGCTCATAAAAAGATAGCTGTGGGAAAGGTATGGTGGTATATGCCTGTAATCCTAGTACTTGGGAGGCTGAGACAGGTTCAAAGCTAGCACATGGTAACTTAGTGAGACCTTGCTTCAAAATAAAAAGGATTGGGGGTATAGCTCAGTGGTAGAATGCCCTGGGTTCAATTCCCAGTAACACATACACACACACACACACACACACACACACACACACATAATAATAATAATACTTCAGGATTTGATTTTATGTTATTGTAAGACAAGGCTCTGCAGAAAGTTCATATTTGTTGATAATTAAATAATTAGTAGTTAATAATTAAATTATTGGAGACAATAATGGAAAGGTTGGTGGAAAAGGCTTTCTATCACACCAGTGAAAGAAGGATAAATTATTTCAACCTATAGGGAACACTTTGACAATATGATGTAAGAGTCTTATACTTTTAGAAATTCTGATTCTGGGAATGTACTCAAAGGAAATATTACTAAATATGGCAAGATGGTCCATCACAGAGTTATTTTTACCTGGGAGAAATTAGAAACAAAATAAATGTCCCCCCAAATGAAATGATTAAGTAAAAATAGAATATTGTTCTATTCTCAGCAGAATTTTAGGCTACCATTTATAATGACTTTGATAAGTATTGTAACATAAGAGAGATAAATGCTTCTGTTGTGCTGAATAACTAAAAACATGAAATAAGTATGTAAATATAGATGTACTTTACTATTCTCAAACTAGACCTTCTTCCTAAGTGCATTTTTGCACAATTATCTGATATTCCATTCCAGAGCAAAGAAATGAAACCACAGTCTTTAGCTCTCCTACTGATGCATGGAATTGATGTGTTAGTCCCTTGTCCATTGCTGTGACAAAATATTCAAGGCTGGTGAATTTATAAAGAAAAGAGTTTATTTAGCTCACAGTCTTGGAGGCTGAAAGTCCAAATAGCATGGCACTGGGTCCAGTGAGGCCCCCCACCTTGCTGCATCACATCATGGTGGATGACATCCCAGCAAGGGTGCTTGTGAGAAGAGATCACATGGTGGTACAGGAATGGACATGACCATATTCAATGTCCATTTTATAACATTCTTACTAGAACTAACCAGGACCCCATGACAACTACCTTAATTCTTTCTGAGAGCAGTACCCTCAGTGCCCTAATTACTTTCCACTAGGCCCTACTTCTTAAAGGTTCCATTATCACTACACCCTATGCTGGGACCAAGCAACCAATACATGAGCCCTGGGAACACACTAAAACCATATCCAGACCACAGCATGATGTGAGGTCCCTCAAGGCTCTATGGGCCAGAGTGAAGACAAAGCGTACACAGCATGGAGAAAGGGAAAGGAAGTAGAGGCTGGTGTCTCCATGAGTAAAGGTCTTCATAGGTAAGACATAGAGAGTCTAGTTCTCTAATAGTGGCTCCATTCCCATTCAGTGTCATCCTGTCCTCTGTCACCAGATGCACATGTAGCCAACAGCTCAGTTTCTGTACCACTCCACATACTGGCTTAATGACCATTCAACAGTGGGACCAGAAATTTACCCAATAGTAGTAGTTGGAATGTAAATAAATATGTTGGTGTCCCTTTGAAACCTGCTTTTAGAAGCCAATAAAATGGTTTTTATTTATACATCATTTCATTTAGGCCACATCTAGAAGGTTTGATGTAAAAATCAAAATTAGAGTTATTTTACATTAATCTGGGAATAAAAAGAGGCTTAAAAGTAAATTCTGCAGGCAAATATTTCTGTGAACTGAAGCAAATGTGTGGTCATAGAACAGTGTCAAGATACTTACTGGGGCCTGTGGCACCATATGATTCCTTCAGATAATGATGTTGCTGTGTATGTGAAGACTCAAAGAGGGTCTACATTTTGAAATTGGTTTGCATGGTTGTGTTGTAATATCTACACTGAATTCTGTTTGCCTGGATTGTGCAGAGGGATGTGAAGCATTGCTGCTCAGCTCTGGACAACTTAACCACATGGTTACCTTACATGAGGACACTACTTCTTATTGAGCATGTTGAAGGTCAAGAAAGAGTTCAGTGTTTTGTTAAAAATCAAATTATTCCTCTTTCAGTAAATGATGTGGACATTTGCACTTCATGACACTCTGGATGGTGTAATGGGCACATTTTATGTGGACCAAAGTTTAAGCTGTATGACAGAGTTGTTAAAGCCTCTCCTAATGTCTTTGACTCTAAACTCTAAGACTGGTACTACTACTAGACTGGACTGTTTGTGGAAAGATGGGTCATTATTATTATAAACAATAGGGCAGAGGATGCAGAATACTTTAATTTCCTGGTTGCTAGTTTTGCTCAATAAGTTATAGTTATGGGACAAACTTCTGAAACTTGCTCTTATAAAAATGAATTTGGAGCCATGTGTGGTGGTGCACACCTGTAATCCTAATACTTGGCAAGCTGAGACAGGAGGATCCCAGGTTTGCAGCCAGCCTCAGCAACTTAGCAAGGACCTCTGCAACATAGTGAGACTCTGTTTCAAAATAAAAAATAAAAATAGGACTGGGGTATAACTCAGAGACAGAATGCCCCTTGGTTCAATCACCGGTACCACACACACACACACACACACACACACACACACACACACACACAAATACACACAAAGAATTTGGCCCAGTTTGGATAATAAATTAGAGAGAGGTAAAAAATGGTTACCATAGTTTAGGAAGTTACTGTAGTAACCAAGGTGAAATGACAGTTCCTGGCACTCAGGTGGTTGTGGTGGGGATTAAAAGAGGATAAGTTGTGGTGGAAGAATTTACAAGATTTGTTTAAAGACAAGATGAATAGATTATTACTAAATAAACATCGATGGTAACTTCTAGGTTTCAGGCTTGAAGAATCAGATGGATGATGGTCCTATTTTTTATTAGAGGAAAGACAGAGTAACTTACAAACTCCATGTTATTTTTGAAGTTTCTGTGAAAGAGCCAAGTGATCTCAGATGTACACTAGGCAGCCGGATATGCATGTTTGCGGCTCATATAACAGACATAAATGGGAAATCGTGAGCATGACAATGGCATTTAAATCCATGTTTACCAATGATATTGGAGCAATGAGTAGAGGAGGGCATGAGACTGGTTCCTGAGGTCATACACCACTTAAAGTTCTGGAAGAAGAGAAGCAAGCATCAATACTGATTTGGAGATCAGGGAAATTAAAGTTCTATTCCCTGATTCCTCTGCAGAGACACTGACTTAGCAATATTTCAGCCAGAATACATTTGTGAGAAGTCTAGATATCATGTTGAAATACCCAGGACAACTCATAACCAAGAACGAATTCCACTGAAAGAGGCATTTTGCACACCTGTGACTTTCTCCCTTCCTGGCACAATGTGGTGCAACCAGGAAGAAACTTCCCATACCCTACCTCCTTCCCCAGGATGGAAGCGAAACTGTGTATCAGATATTCTGGCTTGTCTGTGCAGTTGCCCAAGGGATTGCTTTCTGTCTTACCTGACATGGATTACTGACAGGAGCGGTGGTATAATATAGAAGCCACAGAAACCAGAAATGGGCCTCAGCATGTTAGAGCTACAGAGAATTTGCAGTTCCACAGGCAGAGACCTGGAGAAGCAGAGACTACAGCTTCCTGAGAAGAAATAGAGCAAACTGCTTGAAATATTAAGAGTTAAAAACACATGTACAAGACCAAACAGGACACATCCCCAGAAAACATTTGAGTGGTTACAGAACCTCCAGGTGGGCAGATTGCTGTCTACTGAATTATTCCTTTTTATTAAGAACAAACACTTCACAGGGAGTTTGTACATTCAACAAATATTTTTGATCACATTCTATGTGGGGGGGCATGAGTGGGTGAGGAGAAGGAAACCTTATGTTCACGTTTATATAAACTAGTTTAATGGATAGTTCTTCCTTCCACCTGAATGAGAGCTATCAAATTGAAGTAAAGAAGGCTCTATTGTGAGAGAGAGAAGGAGGAGGCTAGGAGCAGGTCTGGGTGGAGTGCTACAGGAAAGGTTTCATGTAACTCTACAGAGTGGGTAATTGGAGTCAGATTTTTTGACTCTTTACACATAGATACCAATTCCCCATCTAGTTTTAATTAATATTCCTGCACAATGGAGTGTCAATAATAGATCTTCAACACACAGAGTAAGAAGAAAGAGGATAAAGAAGAACAGTGATCCGAATGACTTTAATCTAAACTTGTTAGACTGCTCCTCTTGGAGGGGCAAATCGCTCTCAGAAATAAGGTAGTTATGTTTAGAAAATGAAGTGATTGTTTTAGACCACTAAACAATCATTTGGTGACTGTTTTAGTGTGTGAAATTCTTACTTTATCCCTGGGGAGTAGTTTTGGTCATGAAGAAACTCCATTCAATACACAAGTATGCTATGGAAGTATATTATGGAATTCCACAGAATGCAATGCAGTATTAATTAATTTGGGAACTTATATTATGGCATTTAGTAATAGGGATTTATATGGTTAGAGAATATTCAATTAATGTTTCAAGTTTATATATTCACTGTAGGTGGCAGAGTGAAAACTTCATAGACAGAAAATTCATCTGATCTAAAATATATATTATTTATAAACTCTTATGAATACCACATTTTGCCTTTTGATGTAAATAGCCAGATGTTATCCTTATGGAGTAATTGAAAATTATTATAATATGCTTACGGCTCATTTCACCAAGTAAATACATTTCTCTATTTAAAAAAGAAATTTAAATCGAGACAAGAAAAAGGGCAAACATGAAGTTTAAACACTTTTTTAAAGAAGCTGTGGGTCCCAAAGGTCTAAATGTTGAAATATATTAAAAATCCTTTAAGATTCTTACATAATAACATAGAAACAATGTGTAGTCAGTAGTGTAGCATCCCCCCAAATAATGAGCTTTTTATTTAATCCAGATTTCCAGAAGCAAATGTGATTCAACTGTTTTGTGAAAATGATGGTACAATTGCCAATGATGATGATTTCTAATACTTTTCATGTGCTGAAAAATGAATATCATTTAGGAAGTCTTTGTCAGGGAAGAAGCTTCTGAAAATGAGCACTTAGGGCGATATTCTTTCTTAACATGCATTCTGAAGTACCATTTGCATAATGGGCGTTTTGCACAAGCACCCAGGTAAACAAATCTCACTTTGGAGTCTGATTTCCAGTTTGAATCTATGGTAATATTGCACCTGGTGTCTTTAAATAAAATAAGGAGTTTATACACTTGCAGAGGTGGTGATAAATGATATCCTAAACAGTCATCCTTATGAGATGAGAACTGATCCCTTAGGGCTGTGACTTGGTTAAAATTGAAAGCAATTGAAACCAAACCAACAAACACCAAGCTCAGGTCTAGGACTTTGACATAGTCAACCTCAGATTTCAAGTTTTACATAACAATTTAATGTATGATCAGAGACAAGGAAAAATTGTTCCAGGTTATTGATTACATTTTGCTTCACTGTAATCAATAAAATGGTGATGAATTCTTTGAAATGATAGTTCACTTACTCTATGAATACAATTAATAAGTTTACATGGCCTAAAAGCACCCCTGGGTTCAATCCCTAGTACTGCAAAAACAAAACAAAATAAAACAACAAGAACAACAAATCAATTTCTCCTTATTGAATGTGTATCATGCTGGACACTATGTACTTTCAAATATACTATATGTACTTGCAAATATTTTTAATATATCTTCAAGTTGAGATTATCACCTCTGTTTTCCAAATGAAATAACTGAGCTTTACTATAATTAATTGCTGAGCCAAAATTTCAGTCTAGTTCTAGTGTGAGATCTTTCTATAAAATGATGCTCCTTCTCAAATCTCACTGATGGACCAAACTTCAACTGATGGACTAGATTTAATTACAGTGAGTTTGGCTTGAAGGCAGGCAGTTCTTGTGGTTATCTTCCAACAGTGTGATGCAGAGATATAGGTCTGATAACAGAGTAATGATGAATTGGAAATCCCACTTCTAGCAAGTACAGGTGTAAGTACATCCGGTTAGTGTTAAGAAGCTGGTGATACTTGAATGCTGAATATGATGCACTTCAAAAATAAAAAAATAAAAGGAAGAGCTTCCACTGATTTCAATTCTAAACATGGAGTCTAGGAGCAAAAGGAGGTCAGTGTCTGCGGACTCCCTGCCAGGCAACTGAGTTGATGTCTCCTACCACACCATCAGATATTAATTATGGATGCAAATTTCAGTTTAAACTGAATGTGGCTATTGTGTCTGGGCCTAAAGGGATAAGTATGCCTGCACTACTGGGCCCTATTAGGCATTAAGCTCATGGTTATAAGTTTTATAAACAAGTTTCTTTAATTTTTTCAATATATTAAGGCTCCAGTGTTCTAGGAGTATTTATTTGTACTTTTCCCACAACAGATGAAAAAAATCCCAAGTGCACATAGATGGTGTTTATATAATCTTTCCTAAGAATTCTCTCACCATCCATCCATCCATCCATCCATCCATCCATCGTTCCCTCCTTCCCTTCTCTCCCTCACTCTCTTTTAACAATTGAGCAATTTTGTCTTTTTGTTGGTAGAGTAATGCAGTTGGGAGGACCATTTTGAGGATGTAGGAGCAGACAGATCTAATGGTAAGAGCAAAGTCCTTGAGCAGGTGAGGCTGAGGCCAGTGCGCGGGGCGGATGGGGTTAGCCTCACACTGGAGCAGGGTCAGTGCAGTTGTTGGAACAGGAGGAAGGCGCCAGAGTGGTTTGGGAGGAATCATGTGAATATTCTTTTACAAAGAAGTACTTTCATTTTCTCACTGAGTGAATCAGCTAGTTGTAATGGGCGTTGAGAAGTTGAAGGGGTGATGGATGCTGTAAGAGTGAGGAAAAGTGTGCTGGTTTCCTGGCACTGCTGTAACAAGGACCACAACTGGGTGACTTAAACCAACAGAAAGTTGTTTCCCAGTTCTGGAGGACAGAAGGCTGAAAGCAAGATGTCGGAGGGCTATGCTCTCTCTGCAGTCCGCAGGGCAGACCTTCTTTGCCCACGTCTAGGTTGTGGTGGCTCGCTGGCAATCCTCCGCATTCCTTGCCTCGAGGACTCACTGCTCCAACTCTCTGTCATCACACAGTGTCTTTCCCCTGTGTGTCTCTCTTCTTTCTACAAAGACACCAATCAAATCGGACTAGGGTCCCACCCTTTTCCAGTATGACCTCATCTGAACCGATCACATGTGCAACAACCCTACTTCAATAAGATCATAGTCTTATTGGAATACTGGGGACCAGACTTCAACTTCTCTTTTTGAGGGGACATAGTTCAACCCCTAACAGTTATTTCACCCCTAATGTGAAATAACTAGCTTGTGGAGGAGAGAGACTGGAGTAGCATGATGATTTAGGACAGTGTTAGAGCTTCAAGGGCCAATCTGAGGACTGAGTTCAGGAAGTCTAAGAGGTCACTGTCCACTTGTCACCTCAGACCATGTTAGGACATATACACGTGGGGTTTTTTTTTTGTGTGTGTGTGTGTTGTTTTCATGTGTGTGTTCGCTTAGTTTTTATTTTAAGCTAATTTTAACAATTCTATTTTCCTGCCAGAGGAGAAAACTATCACTCCCCAAAATTGAAGTATCCAAACAGCATAGAACTCTTTCTACTGAAATTCCTCTGTGCTAATAATGCAACAGACTAAAACAAGAAAAACTCTTGTGCTCTTGATTTTAAATGTTCCTATTCTTATAATTATGGGGATAAGTTTCTGTTGTGTAATGAAACTACACAGTTGCGGAGTAAATTACTTTCAAGCCAGATTCATGGTCTCTTTTCCAGAACTATTCCAGCTTAAAAACAAAGAAATCCCCTAGAAACTTCACTAAAATCTCTTTCCTTTATGGTGAGATATTTAAAGGCAGCACTTGTGCAAACATCCTTTCCTGAGCTGCTTCTGAGGGGACCAGGAGAGAACAGGGCCATGCTTTGTGTCTCTGAGAACCAGCCTGCTCATTCCTGACTCAGAAGAGCTGAGAATGAGCAGCGCGCTGGGACAGAGAAGGGAATGACTCCCGGCAGCGAACTCACCTTTACAGATGAAGGGAGGAGGAGGCCCGCTTGCCCTTGGTTGCTGAGTTACCGAGTGGTGGAGCAAGAGTTTGAATCCAGGTCTCTGATCCTAACCTCTATGGCCTTTCTGTTTCACTTCCTCGTCCACAGATGAGCCTTCCTGGCCAGGTTGTTCTTTCTCTCTGGGCCTCGGCATCATGGTGATCCACGTGTGTCTGTCACCTCTTCATACTGGCATCGAGTCCAGTGTTAAGGGCTTTGTGGCAGTTATTTTTGTGCTGCTCATGACCTGCATCAGGGTGAGACCAAATCTAAGAGGTGACAGAATGTGGCGGTTCCCCTTCCTCTCACCCAGCTGACTTACACAGGGCCTAAGGAACATCGTCTATTCACCCATTTCTCAATTCACAAATATTCACACAGTGTCCACTGCAAGTCAGGGAGCGTGCTGAGTTCCTCACGATGGTGAGTGTACTGGCAATGGTCTCTTGTCCTTCTCACAGCCTCCAGGACCCCTCCTCCCATCGAAAAGAACTTAGACAACGCCAACTACTAAAATGCAGGTATATGCAAACATGGTGGGGTAGGAGAAATCTAGGGAACTTTATGGGGCTCTGAGGAGCAAATTGGTGCAAGAGAGAGAGAATATGGCCTGGTGAACTGTCCTGGCAAAGGCTGTGAGCAGTAGCTGGGAGAGATGGCTCCAGGTAACCTGTGGCTGTCACACAAGCCTGTGCTGAGCCAGCGGCCCTATAGGCATGCGCACAGCCGTGTGTGGCTGAGTCTTAAAGAACAGCATGGCGAGCAGCATGTGCTGGGACCCTCCAAAATGGCCTAATGCAGAGAGCAGGGAGTTTTTATTTCCTTTTCCATTTTGCAGTGGAGGACCAGGTCATGAATGGGCACCCATGTGGGCAGTGGCCCAGGTGAATGACAGGAAGTGACCTCCAGCACTGCCATGGACAGTGCATGAGGACGATGGTGACCGTGGCTAGGGCCGAACACGCAGGGAGAGAAGACAAATGAGAAACGCGGGGTCAGGCGGGGTGGCAGCCTAGAGACGGCACAGGTAGTACATGTTACAGGGCAAGATTTGAACAACCCGAGGGCCCTGGACTTGTTATAACTTACTTTAAACTCACTGCACCTCTAAGGACAGGCCATGTGCTAAGCACTTTGGAAATGGTGCCTCATGCTGTTATCCCTTTCATCACACTGAGGAGACCCAGGCACGGGAGGCTGAGTAATTGACATGAGGTCCCACAGCGAGTATGTAGCGTAGCAGGGCTGGATTCAAAGCCAGGCAGTTTGGTTCAGGAGTCTGAGCTTTTGCCACACTGTTAATTATCTGAGAAATATGAATCTGTGGCCTGCAGGTTCATGGGGTCATTTGGTAAACATTTCAGAAACACTTGGACTAGTCATTATTCTTGGTGCTGGGAATAAAGTAGTGAATAGATAGATGGGATCCCAGCTTAAATAAGAGTGAGGGCACAAGCTGGTAGAAAACAATAACAAATAAGCAATGATACATTAGAGTAGCTCTGTTTAATATGGTGCTCTGTGTGACTTGGAAAGTGACCTTTAAACTATATTTTATTTTACTTAATTTATATTTAAAACTTAAAAATCGATGCTCATTTCAGTTATTGGGAAGGTTTTAAGTGCGTTTGAAACAACTTGGGTATGTGAATCTATTTTTTTCAATTGTAAATTTTATGAAATCTGAATAGAGATCAAGCATTTTGTATGAAAAGTTAGTGTCTGTATCAAGATTATGCTGTTAGTGTAAATTATACCTCGGGTTTCAAAGACTCACTAGAAAATAAAGAATGTAAAATATCTCATTAATAATTATATATTGACTGGGTATCAAAGTGAAAATATTTTGGTATATTGTATTTAATAAAATAGAGTATTAAAATTAATTTTGCCAGTTTCTTTTGATACTTTTAAAAGTGACTGCCAGAAACTTTACCTGTGAGGTTTGCATTATATTTCTCTTAGAGAGTAATCTCTTAATGAGTAGTAGATGTGATGATAGAATAGAGTGATATAATGGAGAGTATTGGGTGACTAATTTATTTATTTTATTGCAGTAAGAGCACTTACCATGCGATCTATCCTCTTAACGGAGTTTTAAATGTACACACAGTATTGGTATTTATAGGCACAGCATTGTACAGCAGATTTCTAGCATGATTCCATCTTGCACAACTGAAACTTTATACCCATTTGATTCCCAGGAAATGGAAGCCCCAAGGTGAAGCGGTGAGGAAGCTGACTCCTGGCCACTGGACCACCAGGGAGCCTCAGGTAGCCACTTTAGTTTGTGTAACTGTGTGGGGATTGAAGGAATTTATTCACATGAAGCAATTTCTGGGGCAAAATGCAGGAGGCAGAAGGAACCCTTAGCTCAGGGAGCCTGAACTCAGTGTAGCACTGTGAGTGGAGGGAAGGAGGGCAGAGTGGCTGGAAGGGGCAGGTGAGGGGACCTGAGTAGAGGTAACTGTTTTGGGCCGTGGAGGCCACAACAAAGAGTTGAGAATCCTATTTTGAATGTGTTGGGATGTCACTGGGGGTTTCTAAATCATCTGATTGCTAGAGAAGGGACACAACAGTACAGAAGGGAGTAACCGAGTCATGAAGCCAGCACAAATTGCAGGGCTCTGGGGTACAGCCTAGCTCCCTGAAGACTTTCTGGTGGGGTAAAGGGGACCCAGGAGTTGGGGCTGCCATCCTAAATGTCAGCCCGGTGGGTGCTGTGTGAGCTTCCACAGTTACAAGCCTTCAGCTGTGGCTACAGGCTGGAGAGGCCCTAGGGTTTCACTAGGATATGATGTGGCAAACGTTAAATATTCAATGAGTGTTTACTGAATTAAAAATATTGATGGTAACATCATTTCTTCTGAGAAAACCAATCAAATTCTTACGTCAAAATGACCCCACTTCTGATTCATGCCATTTGGGAACATTTTAGTAGTGGCTTTCTGAATATAATAATCAACATTAAGCCTCGATGTGGAATCCTGCTAATGGTCACGCTGAAGAGGCTGGCGGCCAGAGGCTGAATTCTGCTGTCCCTGGGCTTGCTGTGGACTTTCATGAAAGTGTGTCTGGTTATATGGCAGGAACGAGGGCAAATCAGGCACTCTTGGTCCTGAGTGGAGGTGATGGTGGGGCTGGGTGCTGATTTGGAATCACGGCTTTCAGTAGCATGGAAATGGGCCTGTTTGCTTTTTCTGGAAGGAGGCAGCGGGTGTGACAGTGAACAAGTGCTGCCCCAGAGATCAGAGCGGGGTGCCCGTGGCCTCAGCCGTCCTCTGTGGCACGACTTTGGGAAGCCACTTGTTTTTCTGGGCCTCTTTTAGAAACTAGGGATAAACTAGTTTTCCTTGTCCTTAAAATCTTTCGGTGCATTCTGCCCTACTGGTTGGATGTGTGAGTCAAAAACTTAGTGAATTCTCTACTGTGTAATTTATTTTGTCACTTTCTCCTTTGGACTGATTGCCTCATAAACTCCATGTGCCCAAAGCCTACTAGTTCTGGACAATTTACATCTAATTTGAAAAAATATTTTCAACTCAACAGCAGAAATTAATCACTGAGCTTTCATAATTGCTGGAAAGTGGGTTTAACTTGACATCTATCCTCACAATAGGTACCGGGCTGAATGCACTGTAAATAGTTTCTGGGCTGCAACCAAAATATTTACTTAGGATCCAGGGCAGTAAATGGATATCCCAGAGTCTAATTACCAACAAGAGGGAGAGGAGTCACCAAAAACCCACAACTTTATAAGTTATGCAGGCCAGTTAGACGCTACAATATAAGAGGTAAAAGGCAATGACCTTGTGAGTGGTTTCAGGGTGGATTTAATTCTGCTGACATTGTCATCATGTTAGAGGAAAGGTTAAGAAATCGGGTATTTTTGAAGCTACTTAGAATTTTAGAATTTGTTATAGAGAAATGATTCTGAGGCTTTGTCCACTTTCTGGTGTGGTATTGCACTCTTTCTAGGCTCTCATGAGGGCTTCTAAAGACTTTTGTGTATGCAGGTGGAAAGCCAGGTTCACGTTCTGTAGTGCTTGGTGGCTGCTCGGACTATCTTACAGCACATGCCACTGTCCCCTGCCATGTTAAGCCCAGGACTCTTCTCAAATGTCAGATCCTTTTTAATATCTGTTTTTTTCTTATGTTGATTAAGTATTCAGTATTTGCTTTCAAGTAAATAATCACCACATTTGCTCTTTTTCTCTCAAAATCTTCCCTCCAGTTGTTTCCTTGCCTATTTTTGTAACTTTCTTTCAATTTCATGACAGAGCATGTCTGTTTTTGAAGACCCTTAAAATCAAAATGAGAAATGATCATGAGCTATCTCCTCACTTAAGGAAATGTTCGTTATCATAATAAAGGCTGCATTTCTTTTTTTTTTTGCGGTACTGGGGATTGAACCCAGGGATGTTCTACCTCCAAGCTACACCCCTGGCCCTATTTTTATACTTTATTTTGAAACTAGGTCTCACAAAGTTGCGGAGGGCCTCACTAAGTAGCTGAGGCTGGCCGCGAACCTGGATCCTCTGGTCTCTGCCTCCCAAGTACTGGGATTACAAGCGTGCGCCACCACGCCCAGCTAAAGGCTGCATTTCTAATATTAGATATGGTCATTATCAGACAGCATCAGTGAAGTATTTAATCCACACACTTTAAGATGCTCAGCATCCTAGAGAGAGTTAAACAAGTTCTGCCTCCCAGGAATGTATGACTTAAAACCATCACAGAAATCATTCAGATGACGGTTGGCTCATCTCCATCGTATTACTGTACAATATCAGCTATTCCTCATTATCAGTAAAAGCAATATTTTGCAATGTGGTGTCCAGAGCTATACATTGTATCTTCATTTCAACATTCTTCATTCAAAGCTGACATCAGAACCACTCAACACCTTTAGCCAAATGATTACATTTAAAGTCCATTTAAAAATATTTTGCCAAGTTTCTCCCTTTCATGATATATCTTTATCCACCACTTTTCTTTGCCAGATGTATCAGCTTACATTTTTCTGTCCTGATCTCACTTCATCATAGGTTCACAGTCTTATCTTTCTTAATTATATTTTTCATAATGTCTCTATCCTTGTTGAAATAAAATAATCTATAACAAATATAAAAAGACCCTATTGCAGATTACTCAAGAATGTGTGCGTTACATGGTAAATGTACTCAATGTTTTGTTTAGAAAGAAAAGGTTTCCATTACTTTAAGGACCTGCATTCCTGCTTTCTTAAACCAGCATCCTGGCACCTCAAACATTCACTGAAGTTCAGAAACTGGTAATAGTTCTTAAAACTGCAGTAGAATGTCTCTAGCCATAAGGAAACCCACTCTGATTATCTAGTGATACTGTTACAAAGCTGAAAATAACAAGAATAGGAATCATATTCAGGGTAAACTGGGTTAGCTATGTAGAAGGGGATATGGACAAAGTGCATATGTTTATATGTATGCATATGTATATACATACACACATATTGTCAGCCTTCTTAGGAGAACACTGGAAAAGCAGGAGTCAGGAGAGAGAAGAGAAAAGAAAAACAAGAGAAGGTGCAGTGGTAACAGCTATTGGAAATGGCGCTGGGAGAATATGGACAAATGATAGTATTTAGAGAGAGAGCCAGGGACAAAGACAGAAGATAGCACTGTCCTGTGCATTTGGAAATGAAGACGGACGGTGAAAGAACTATTGGTTGTTCTTGAAGGCACTATTATAGGAGTGGGCAGGAGGTGGCAACGAGACGGGCATGCAGACAAAAACAAAACAAAAACAAAAACAAATCCCAAACAAAGCCCACCAGGACTTCAGTGTCACCAGACGGCCTGCTCTCAGCTCCCAGGCCACAGAAGTATAATCCAGTCCTTACCGATGTTCTTGGTGGAGACACAACAGGAATAAGAACAACATTAAACAAAGCGACACAAACAAACAAACCAAAGGAATTGGAAAATAAATGTGAAAGGGAGTCTTATAAATAGTAGAATGCCAGTTTGTGTTATTTTAGTGTAGGTATATAGAGCAAAGCACAGTAACATATTATAGCCTCTAGAGTCTTATGTCGGCCTATAGATGATTAGCAGGGTATATACATATGGACATCTATTACCAAGCCATATTGAAATGTAAAGTAAAAGCAAATTTAGGTTCATCTACTCCAGATATTTTGCTACTTACCCATCAATAACATGTGAGGATTTTGTTTACTTGTTGTACTTTCCGCTTTTTTCCTCCACTATTGTTTGATGGTTCCTTGGCAACTTATGTAACTTTGTTGAACTTAGATTTATCCTTGTTTTATCAACTTTCATCAGTATCCTCTGTCTTCCATCTGCTCAGTTTGGCTTATTATCGCACCATCTTTACCAACATCTCTTCTCCCACCCCCTCATCTCTCTCTCTCAAATTCTGTCATTTTTCCTTTGACTGCATAATTGTCAGCACCGTTTTCCTCGCTTTGTAGCCATAAGCAAGTCTCCTGTGTGTTTCGTTTTTAGGTTGATTGTAAAAACTTAAAGTCAACAGTGCTTACATTATCATGAGTATGGTTATATTTTTCTTTGCTTAGCGAAGCACTCTTCTAAACCTTAAAAGAAAAAAAAAGTTTTGTAAAAGGGAAAGAAAAGGAAAATCTTGATTGATCAGTGTGATATTAGGTCAATTACCTTGTATAATACCGAGACTCAGAAGGGCAGTCATTAAAATTCCTCTCAGACTCCATGTCATTCATCTAAAGCTTTTAAAAAGAGCTATATCCATCACTGGTCTGCATTAGATCACCACAGTTTTATAGCCACGAGTCTCAGGGAGCAGAAGGGTGTTTTTACATTGCCATCATGCTTATTTTATAAAGCAGAACATTTTATTACTTAACTATGTTTATTTTCAAGAGAGAGATTTAGTGCTTCTAATTGAGAAAGTATATAACAAGACTTTATATAGGTTATGAAAATTGCAAAGGTAATGCTGAAATACATCGATATGGCTTTTTCAAACACTGGCTCTCTGAGCACTGTTTTGGGGTTAAAGAAATGGCTAGAATTTAGTCACCTCCAGGCAGCCACCAAGGAAGAAGAGAGAAGAGTTGCCCAGTGGAAAAGCCTCTGGTAACTGAAAAACATTCATTATCCTTCAAAATCATCACATCCTCTTCTTTTTGTTTAAAGAGAGTAAATTTTTTTTTTTTTTTGCGGTACCAGGGATTGAACCCAGGGGCGTTCTACCTCTGCGCTACACCCCTGGCCCTATTTCTTATACTTTATTTTGAAACCGGGTCTCACGAAGTTGCGGAGGGCCTCACTAAGTAGAGAGAGAGAGAG
>PVJS01002115.1:77330-88285 GCA_004027185.1 Glis glis | reverse complement strand
CCTCCTCCTCCTCCTCCTCCTTCTTCTTTTTCTTCTTCTTCTCTCTCTCTCTCTCTCTCTCTCTCAGTACTGTACATTGAACCCAGGGTTATTTTACCTCTGAGCTACACCCCCATCCCTATTTTATTTTATTTTTAAATTTTGAAACAGGGTCTGACAAATTTGTTGAAGGCCTCGCTAAATTGCAGACACTGGCCTTGAATCTGAGATCCTCCTTTTTCAACCTCCCAAGTACTAGGATTACAGGTGTGCACCACCGTGCCCAGCGCCTTCTTTCTCTTTAAACATTGTTAAACAAGTTGTGGGCCTTGTCCTGTGCTGGGCCTTCAGGTAATCATGAGCAACTAAACAATATCATCTTTTCTAAAAAAAGGTTATAAACTTGAGGAGGTGGGATTCTTCCCTAGTTTAATGAATTGAGTATGGACTGGATAGAGTGTGAGTATTGCAAGGATGCCTAAGGGCATGTGAGATGTAGCGTGCCAGGAAGAAGTAGGACCTGCCAAAATGCATAATTGGAGGCTGGGTAGGACTTGAGTAAGTGGGAAGGAAGTGCCCAGATGTCAGAATGCAGGACACAGAACATTGGGACCCTTTACAACCATGGCCAGCTCTGACTGCTCTCAGGAATATAGTCAGCTGTTTCTGCAGATGTACCAGGGCACATAATAAAAGGGCTGACTCTCAAATGAGGGTCTTCCCAGGGGCCTCCTGAGAACGATGTCCAGGTGTTGGAGACATTGACGCCCTGGTTCCAGCCCGTGATGTGCATTGGTTCCACAAGCCAATGTCTTTCCCTCCCTTCGATTGCTTCTCAAGTCATAGCTGGACTCCGTCCTTCCTCACTCACTTCCAGCAGCTTCACTCTTACTCAGTCAACCGATAAGCTTCCGATTCAGAACTAAATTATAATTCATACCACACATTACAACAGACTGGCATTTGGTCACCTGCTTTTGAAGGGGGTGTGGTTTCTCATGGGGTGAGGCGAAACTTCAGGTGTAAATGAGGAAACCGAGGCTTAGTGATTTGCTTAAGGACACACACCTGTGCCTGCTTGGCATTAGATTAAGCCTTTCAGAGGGGTTGAGTATCTAGTTTCTTCTAGTTTGGCAGACAAATGCCCAGGTAGAGAAGCACAGCTCTGTATACTGGGGTGAAAAATGGTGGCTCCAATCTGGGTTGTAGTAGCTGGCGAACTTGGCCTAGGTCCATAGTTTGCTGACTCCCGATCAAGTGGATGATGTGGTTTAGAGGAAAGTCAAAAAACTCAAATTTATATTTATTTTATGTCACTTTAATTTTATTCCCACTTTTTAGTATGTCCCATGCTGTTTCAGGTATGCACAGGTATGTTAATCTATAACATATGAGCAGTGCATCCTTGAAATCTTTTTAATGAAGATAATAAGTCAGTCATGGCTGACATTCGATGAGCTGATACTTTGTGCCAGGTGTGGCTCTACATGCTTTATATGGATTAATTCACTTAATCCTCATAACCACTCAATGAGGAAGGTACTACTTTTACCCTTACTTTATGGATAAGGAAACTGAGGCACAGGAAGGAAGCTGTGTGATTAAAAAGTTTTCCCACCACTTTCTTAGGACTGGCAAACTCATGGATGCTGTGGTTCTGAGTTTGGAAGCTCAGGTATGGAGCCAAGGGTGTAGAATGTTGATTAAGATGTGGGGAATAAGTCCTGAACATCTACTTCATATCAGACACTATGTTAGGAAGTAGAATTTGCCAACTCATCTAGATGGGCACCATGAGGACATTTTACTTAGCTCAACAATAGCCACATGAAGCAGGTATTCATGTTCCCATTTTGCAGATGAGGAAACTTACATTCAGAGAAAGAGAGAGAGAAAGAACTGGCTTTCTTGGAAAGGGAGATCCAGCTTTGCCTAGCTCTGATCATCCAAGTCTTGGGCCTACTTCCTATCCAATGTTGGGCCACTTCCCATGCCCTCCAAACTAAGAAGTTCTCAGGGAGCCTGCATCCCATGGAGTCTGCTAAATTGGGGAGGAAGTCCCAGGGCACTCACTGGTCTTCCCATCTGTCTCTGACAGGACCTGGCCTTATCCAGCTTTTCAGAGCCCTACGAAAAGTCAGTACCTCCTCCAGGGATGGGGATCAAGAAGAAGGTCTAGACATGGTTCCAACTAGAGTACCAAGAAATGATAACTGAGATAAAAAGAGAAGGAAGGAAAGAAGGAAGGACAGAAAGAAGGATGGGAAGAAGTGAGGATGAAAGAAAATTGGACAAGAGTTCTTCTGAGTGCACTGTTACCTCCGGAGCCTACTTGCACATTTGTAGCATGGGGACAGCAGTGGCCTCTGCCCCATGCATGTGAGGACTTAGTGATGCTCTGCATTTCAAGCAGGTGCTCTATACACATAGGTGGAGGGAGGGGAGGCCTTCTCTCCTTTTCAGAATGCTCTTCTGACCAATACTCAGGCCTAGGAGAGACCACAGAGCCTTTCTCCTCTCACTTGTTGGAGGGGTGTCTGAGTATGGTGGCCTCTTAGAGAACAAGGCCACCAAGAATCCTCAGGACATGGACTTGGTTGGGGTCTGCTGGGACTTCCCAGCTGTTCTCCTTCCTGACTCAGAACTTTTACCCCCATATGTAAAAGTCTGGGTCATGGCTATCAGACCCCTTAGACTGACCCCAAGACCCAGGGCTAGATCAGTGACTCTGTGTCCAAGGGAGGGTCAGATGTACGTTGTGATGAGGGTGTCCTGTTGGAATGTCCCTGACCCAGGGGTGCTCTGGGCACTCTCCCTACTACTTCGATTTTAATCTAGTTGTGGGTTTTTTTTGGTGTCTTTCCTCCCCTCCCCTGCCTTGCCAGCCCTTCCTTCCTTCCTTCCTTCCTTCCTTCCTTCCTTCCTTCCTTCCAGCAAGGATTGCTTGAGCAATAACTCTACTTGATAATGGAGACAATGGCCCATTCTCCTATAGGACTTTATAGCAGGAAATGATTAGGGGAGGAAGAGACAAGGAAAAGAGGAAAATTGATAGAGGAAAAGGTAAAGAAGGCAGAAAAGGAGGGGTAAGAAGGGAGAGAGAAATGGGGACAGAGTAGAGACAGGAAAGAGGCGGAGGAGGAAGCAGGAGAGAGGACAGGGGAAGCAGAAGATGTAAAGGAAGAAGAAAGACAGAAAAGAGGAAGGAGAAGAAAGGGAGGAGAACGAGGCGGAAGGACAGCAGGTCTCCTGAGTACTCTAAGGCCCTTCAGCCCATCCTGTTTACTTGGAGCTGGTGGAAATCTCTATGTTCACCTCTCACCAAGGGGAGCTGGTAAATAAATACCTCTGGGTAGGAGCAGATATCTGTAAACACAGCTGAGGAATTGAAAGTCAGGTTCTTCAAGGGTATCGACTTGTCAAAATCACACCACAGCTGCGGATTAAAAAAAAAAAAAGAAGAAGAACAACAACAAAAAAAACAAAAAGACACAGGAACAACAAAGTCAGTGTGAATGCTGGAAATGGAGTGTGTGCTATCAGCTGCTGGGCTTTGGTGCAGCCCGGGGAGGGCTCAGGGAGGGGAGATTGCCTACAGAATGGAGGTGCCAGCTATGACTGCCTCTTTTACTTAAGAAAAACCCACAAGGGCTGGCCAGAAAAAACTTTTGCAATCCAGTCACTTAGGGTCACTAGAATGTGCTCATGGGGCCTAGAAGAGAGCGCTGGGTGTCAGGAGAAAAGGTCCGGGGAAAGCTCGCAGCCTGTCTCCAGATCAGTAGCTAGGGGCACATTTTCCAGAAGATTCTTAGCACTGAGGTGATGGGCATTTCCTAGTTCAGGCACTGCTGGGGAATTTTTGGCACTCAGAAAAGAACAACTACCATTGGCCGAATGCCTCCTCTGTGCCAGACACTTTGTACAAAAAAAGTCTCACAACCACCTTGTGATGTAACTACTGTTTTTATCCCCATTTTACAACCAAAAAAAAGTACAAAACTCTGAGAAGTAAAGTAACTTGTCCCGGGTCACTGAGCTGGTGACGAGGAGTGGAGCTGAGATTTGAACGCAGTCTATCTGACTCCAAAAGCCTCTGACACACCACTTGCCACAGTAACCCTGACCTAGAGCCACTGGGCTTCTTTCCAAATTCTGCACCCCAGAACTATCTGACTCATCATCAAGACTTGAGATCCTGGCTACCAGTCCACAGCATGTGATCAAGGATCCCATGTACCTCCATTTCAAAAGCCATAATCTGCGAAACATTGGCTAGGTGATGAGCTTCCTTAGATGATGGGTTTCCTTTTTCCTTCTCCTGTAAGTCTTTCATTACAAGAATGACCACAGAGCTTTAACAAGGTACTTATGTGCCAATTTTACAGTGAATTTCAGGCCGTCTCAGCCTCTAAGTCATGGCCAGCAATGGCGGGAGCCTGCAGCTTAGGTCAACGGATACTTGGGGACATTCCTTCATTGCCCAAAGGGCACAGCGATGGAGTCAGCCACAAGACAGTACCTCCACTAGCCTTTCTCAACATGCCAAGTTTAAGACCTGGAATTGGATAAATCACCTCTAAAATCTAGCTGCCCGAGTCCCAGATAACATAGACTATTTGTATATAAACAGAAAATACCTACTGCTACCATGGCACAATTCTAGAGAGAACATGATGTCATTAAAAGGTGGATCACCAAATTAAAAACAGTGATAAATATTATGGCATTTGGAATTTTATCCGAGTTCTATGCAGCACATCAAACATAAATCCTTAGAAAGTCATAGGCAAGAGACTCGAACTTTCCAAAATACAGTTTCCTCATCCATCAAATGGGGACAATAATACCTACCTGCTGCACATAGTAGGTGTTTTATAAATGACAGCTATTTAATTTCCATCTCCCCCACCCCACTCCCACTCCAGGAGATACAATTTAGCATATTAGGATGAGCATGGGTCATGGAGTCAGACAGACCTTATTAGCAAGTTATTTCATGTCTCTGAGCTCAGTTTCATTAGCCATAAAGTGGGGATAATGAGACTTACCTCACGGGGTTTATGTGAGGATTAAACACACAAAAATATGTGAAGCTCCTCCTTCAGTGCATGGCACATAGCAGGTAGGTACTGGGACTTTTAATAAGTCAATGGCAACTCTTATTTATAGTTATAATTGATTGGCCACTGACAGCACAGAAACTGAAGGGCTTTGTGAGCAGCTTGGGAGCAAATACCCTCCTCTTCTGGGAAAAACAACTTTCCAACAGTAAAACACACAGACCTGACAGTAGCCACATCTTCATTCTCTGTCCCTATGCTCGGGGTGGGACTGGCACATAGAGGTAACTGGTACCAAGGATGGGCAAGGTAGGAAGCTGTAGGATCCAGACACTCTTGATTCCTGACTGTACACTAGATACCAGAGGGTCGGAGGGCTCGGGATGCTTACAATATTTAGGACGGCACCCAGGAAATTAATCAAGATGGAGGCAAAGATGATGACGTTCCGGGCCAAGTAGGTCTCATTAATCCAACAGCAAGTTTTCCGGAGGACGAGAGGTAAACACTTATAATCCTCCGCTGTGGTGATGAGGACCAGAGCTGAGTGCAGCATAATCAGAACGGAGAACTGGATGGTCATTGGCATCACTCTGTGGGAAACACAGAACACTGGGTCACATGGTTCCAATCATCTGATCCCTGCTCCTGAACAGCCCTGGCAATCTTATGACCACCCTTCCCCGCCCCTTGCACCCAACAATCTTCTAAAGTTGTATTCACTCAGGAAGATGCATTCTGCTAATGCATTCTACTAATACCTCCATTTTTACACTACCCTATTGAGAAACTTTGCAAGGAACATGAAAGGTCTGGCTTGATTTATTGCCCCTGCTCATTTCCCCTCTCTCATGTTTTGTTCACTTTTCTCACTGGGAAGCTGCTGTCAAGGCAACACACCATGACATTTTATCTCAGAACCTGGGGTATGGGAGGGACCCACAGGCCCTTTCCTGTTCAAGGTGGGTTTTATGAAATGATTCCTCTCCATCTACTCTGATGCCAAGCACTGCACTTGGCATTCATACCACATACCATTTGAGACGTGGGTAAGAGTGCGGTTTAAGGCATGGTAAGGAGAAGTCATTCTTGTCCAAGGCTTCAATGTCACTCTCAAGTTTACTCCCCAAACTTCAACCTCTCACCAAAGCTGTGTCCCATGGAAATCAGTATCTGTTGAACACTTCTGCTGGGTGTCAGGATGTTTCTAGCATTGTAGTGATCTACAACTACATATCCGGGGCATGTTTGACTGCTTTCTCTCCTTGTCAGCCAATTCATCAGCAGGTTTGTTGATTCTCCTTGGGAATTTATCCCTTGTTCTCTACTCTGTCCAACCATTTGTGCCCTATACTAGTGCCTCCAATCTTCCCACCTCTATTTCATCCAGCCAACTGGGGCAGACATTAAAGGGTTCCTTGACAAGAAGTGATCGGAGATTTTATATCTTCTTCCTTTACAAGTTGAAGTTTACCTATCTGGCTTTAGTATCTTCCATTGGCTGGTACTCAATAAGTATGTGTTAAGTGAATGAAATTGGACCTGTCTTCTTCTTCTAACACTATCTCTTATTTGAGATAAGATCCATTTTATGGATTACCTTGACAAGTTCACTCGCTGAACATTGTTATTTATTATTAAAAAACATGAGTATAAATAGTGCTCTGACTATGTGGTAGGCACTACACCAGACACTTTATCTGTAGTATCTACATTCCATTTTTCAGAACAAACCTAGGAGGTCTTTTGATTTTTTCCAGATGAAGATTTAAGGCTTACAGAGAAACAGTTTCCCAGGGGTCATTCAGTTGGCTAGTGGTAAAGTGAGGTTTAAAGTCCACTATGCTGTATCACTGTGCTAATCTAGTCACTTTTGTAAGTAATATCTCTCCTGTTCTTGCTTATGTGGTTTCATTATGGTATTTAGCAAGCTTTCTTTGCAGGCTAGTGGATCCTGGTGCTAGGCACTGGGGCACCAGGATCAGAGACACATCTTCATCATCTTCCAGGAGATTATCATCCAACAGGGAATATGACATACAGATGGTGGACAATTATGTAATATGCTGTGATTCATAAGGAGTTATGAATAACTATCACTTGGAAAGTAAGGCAGGGAATCAGGGGAGGCTTCACAAAAGAGGTCACATTTGGCTTAGGCTTTGGAGGCTGAAGAGAAGGTTTTAGGCAGGGAGGTTCTGGCAACATGAACAAAGCATGAGAAGAAATACCTTGTGTGCTTCCAATCACCCAGCTGGTGAGTCAGTCCCAGAAGGGAAAGAGCCCACAAACACTGTGCTAGAGACCTTTCTCCTGTAGGTAAGGTGCAGATGTTAAGGATAATGGATTAATCAAGAAGGATGTGGAAAGATCTTGTATTTGAAAGACAATTGTGGTGGGAGGTGGGGGCTACAGTGAAGAAGAAAAGTGTCTAGAAGAGGATTTAAATAGTCAAGGGATGAGTTAAAAAGTGGGGGATACAGGGAAAGAGTAGTAATGATTGGGAGGTGCTGGGAAGAAGTGGAGACAATCTTAATAAGTGTGTGGGGGGCATTCTTTAGAGATAAGTCATCAAGCATGATGGTTGTTACCATCTTACATGAGTAAGCCCAGAAAAAGAAGCTAGTCTCTACAGGGAGTCAGTGATACATTTGGCTTTGAGAAAGCTAAGTATTTGGCACTGTGGAGCATCCAGTTGGAAATATCTAGATGCCCAGGTAGTTAGAGGGGCAGGTGTGGAACTCTGGGGCTGGAGTGAATAGGTGATGTTTGAAGGTTTGGGAATGGAAGAACTTGCTCAAGGAGGGTATGCACAGCAAGAGGCAAGAGGACCCATGATGACACCATGGGAGAAGCTAAGGGGATGGAAAAAGAGACAGCAGCAAAGGGGATTTAGGAAGTGAGGTCAGAGGAGCAGCAGTGTGAGAGTGCCTGGCATCGCAGCAGCAGGACCAAGGGAGGTAAGAAATTTACAAGGAGGGTGTAACTGAGAATGTCAATTCCTGCTGTGCACTCAGGCAGCATGAAGCTGGAAATCGACTCCTCCCACAGCCCCAGCTCTTGTTGTTATAGAGTTTTCTTTAAATGCTTGCACAGTTTTGATTTTTATGGATTACCTTGACAAGAAGTCTCTGCAGGATTCCAGATGAGAACAGAAGGTTCGTGCAGCGGTGAGTTCCTAGAGGGCTCTAGGCAGATGGGAAACTCCCTGCCCTAGACCAAGTTGGAAAAAAGTCCCTGACAAAGTGCCATTACTCCTGGGCCCCCAGGGGAGGTGAATGAAGGAGGATGCAGGTAGATGGCTTTGTCAGATGGTCCCATGAGAGAAAGGACCAATTCCAAGGCTGGTGTGCCTCAATAATGTGAAGCAGCCTTGGAGAATAGGCATGTCTTGTTCCTAGATGGGAGGCAGAAGCAAACTGGGAGAGGCAAAATTAAAAGATGCTCAGCAGGACTGTCCCACTCGGAAGTGGCCACCACTGTACAGGGTACAGGGCCTTGAAGAGCAGCTCTTGGCTTTCTCTCCTGTCCTGGTTCTGTCTCTCTTTCCATGGTCTAGGCAATACTGAATGCCATGTAGCCGGCCCCAAATACTCTGCTATTCCTCCTACCTCTGAGCACTTAACTTGGGGCATGTCCTGTCCATCCTGAGGGCTCAGCTTTCCTTTGGCCTCATGACAGAAGGGCTTGGTCTCAGTACATGGAAGATGGCTATGCATTGACTTAGGCTTTCTGTAGAGAGAGAGAAGACTCTGGTCCTCCTCTGACCAGCCTGCGTAGGGAATAGGACTTACCCACACTCCCAGACTTTCTCTACACACTTGCTATGTCCGCCTTAAGGGAGTGAAGAGTTAGCAGGCTCATCTTCGTCACTGGTGGGTGTGTCTTATGTTGGTTTTTCTCAGCATTGAAGTTGTGAGATCTCACACTGGAGTTTAAAGATGGATCTTCAGGCAGGCAAGGACTCCAGAGATTCAGGATGGAGACCACGTGGTCTCTGGATGGTAGCCACATTATATATTCCAGTTGTCAACACGATTTTGCATAGGCATTTAGGCATTTGTTTGGAGACCTACAAAATTGATGATTCTTATCCATCTCACTACTGGGATTTTGTGTGTGCTTTGCTGGGGGAGGGTAGGTGGTCATCAGGGTATGCAGGGGGTTGTGTGGGAAGATTTGCACCCAGAACCCTGACACAGTTCTAAATGACTTCCTTCTGAGTTTGCTGAAAAATGTAAAGTGAGGTACAAGGCAGGCAGTGTGGTCCAGTGGCAAGATCAAAGCCTTGTAAGTGTGAGCCTGTAGTTCCAAAACAGAACCTGTAGCACAGCCTTGGGCAAGGTAGCTAACTTTTCTGAGCATCGTTTTTTAATCTCTAAAACTGGGATTTTTAAGTCTACCTTTTAAAGGAGGCTCTGAGGCTAAATTAAGTAATAAAGCAGTATGATAAGAACTCAAAGAAATGTTAATTCTTTCTCTATTCATGGTGAAATTCAGGAGATCAAAGGCATTTTAAAGATCTACGAGAAGAGTATAAAATACGAGATAGGCTCTCTAAGTAAGGCACTGGCACTATACATACAATTCCTCTGGAAATCTCTGCATCAGTCCCTCAGTGTTCATTTATTTCTGAACACATAAACATTATAACATCAGATTGTAAATTTCACCTAATTATAGAGCTATTCAGGCATCCAGGGGTTCCGAATTTGCTTTTGTATTGTTGGTGCACATGAGAAGCAAAGAAACCTTTCATTTTTGAAATGGAGTCTCAGAAAGAATGACAAGGGATTTGCAAACAGCTCTATCCAAATCATTTCTAGACTTTAAGTTCTAATTATTCTCTGCAGCCTGTCTTTAAGAAGGTTTGGATTGATATTACGATTTGACATTTGATGGGAAGGCAGGGATCAGTGGCAATGAGCGAACAGCCTATAGCAGTGTGTGGTGCAATAGGAAACAGAAACTCAGATCGTTTCAAAAGATGACATTTGTGTGGCACTTTAGAATCTGCAAAGAGCCTTTGAGTGCAATTGTGCACTGGATCCTTGCAGCGACTCTGAGAGATAGATATTCTTAGCTCTTTCGACAGATGAAAATGATGTGGCTTGGAAAGGAGAAGAGAACCAGCATTTGCCAAAAATAGGCAAGGTTGATTTAGTTGTTACTGCAATACTGGGATGTGGCCATTAGTAGACCTATGATACAGATGAGAAAACTGAAGCTTCAGAGAGCTCAAACACATATATGGTATGTAAGATGCACAGAAAATAATCAGAACCAGTGCCTCTTTTCTTCCTACGCTCCTTCTCTTGCTCACTATACCTTTCTCTCTTTCCATCTCCCTCCTTTCCCTTTTCCTTTTCTATCTTTCTGATCACTACACATGCAGACTTAAATAGAGTGTTCTAAAATCACAACATTAGGTATTTTTTGCCAGTTTTATTAATTTTTGGTTCAGGGTCTGGGAATTAGGCTTTGGTCATATGAGTGGAGAGTTCCTCATCTGTTAAAAATCCTTGACAGAAGAAATACGAGAGAAAGGCATCCACCATCTGTTTAGTTGTAAGGCATCGAACTAGAGAACATCATGCTAAGCGATATTAGTACGACACTAAGAGTAAAAAATCGGATGTTCCCCCTAATCTGTGGTAGCTAGATAGAATGGGACGTAGAAGGGACTTAGAAGGGAAGAAGAAGAAATCTTTAGATGAACAAAGAAGGTGACCTAACTGAGGGAGTTGGGTGGGGAGTGGAGGGAAACACACTATAGCACATGATGTACATACACAAACCTATAAGACTCAATCACTATCTGGAGCATGAAAGGGAGGGAAGGGGGAGGGAATAGGGTGGGATTGGAGGGAGGGCTAAATGTGCAATGTGTGCATGTATGATGTTCATACCCTGACA
>PVJS01002115.1:51102-77230 GCA_004027185.1 Glis glis | reverse complement strand
AGAAACAAAATGAGTGGAAGAGGAAACCAGCACATGTTAAAGAAAGCTTTGGCTGTGTCTGGGGCGAATGGACCATTCATTTCTCACCACAGTGGGTCCTCTGGTCAGAGGTCAGCTCTGAAGTTTCCTTATGGTCAGGCTGTCCTGTTGGCTAAGCATGTGGCTGCCTTGCAGTTGTGGGCTTCCATAGGAATCCAGGTCAGAGACTCCTTCCACTTAGCTGCTGGGTAAGGTTCCAGGTCAGTTCTTGACCCCAGGAATCTAGGCATCGAGACTGGCAAACCTCGTGTAGAAACCTGCCCAGGCTGACTGGGAAGCACAGTGTTCACTTCCTCTGGAGAACAGTGACCCCTTCTGTTCAGTGCCAAGTCCAGATCCAAATTCCCCACACGCAGGCAGGCACTGGAGATTCTCAACTCTCTGCCCTCAACATTTAGCAAGTCTTCTCTTGGCCATCCATGGCCTTTCTGTTGTCCCTATTATTTCTCACCTGGATTTTTACAGTTGTCTCCTAATTGTGCTCCCCAACTGCAGACCTCATTCCATCCTATCCATTATGCATACCCAGTGGGAGCCATCTACACACAAATCCAGTCACATTGCTTCTTTGGTTAAAATGCTTCAACACAGTTTATTTTGCTGATTAGTCATAGCTCCTTAACAAGGCTGCACACCACCATCCTCCAGCATCCAGAACAGGTCTGGCACTCAATGGCTGTTGTTGGAAGGCTCTCCTAGCCCACATTTGGCACTGATACACAGGTCTTCTCTCTGTCTGTCCTTTAAATCTTAAAACGTCTGTAGGTTTTCTCCCTAGCCCTGTATTTCCCTTACGCTTTATTTATGGAAGAGTAGTGTCTGGATTTCACTGGTGTGCACTCACACAGCATCTTCTGTCCTCCATACTTCTTGATGGATTCAAAGGTCTGATCAGACTTAGGTTTGATCCCTTTGGTAATATCACAAGTGATATCGTGCTCTTCCATCCGGAGGTATGGTTGTCTCTCCTTTGTGTGCTGACAACATTACTTGATGTTCAATTCCTAGATTCATTAATTCATTAGGAGGTGAGAAAATGGTGATATTTCAACTCTATAATTTAATTAAAATTTTTTAGCTGGAATACTTTTTTATGATGCTTCCCCTCACTTCACCCACTATTTGGTGATCTTGTGGTACAGTTCATACAGGAAAGGAAGAGAAAACACTGGTTTCTCACTTTTTTCATCATTTTCCAAGATGACCAACTAGTTCTCTATTATCCACCAAAGATTGGCAACTTTAAAAATTATCATCATAAATTCATGAAGTTTGATACATTTTCTGGATTTTGATTGAATGTTTTAATAATTATCCATACTAAATCTCAAATCATCTCATCTTTGGACAGTGGGAACTTCTTCAGTGGCCTCTGAGTAATTTTGACACGACTCTAACAGTACTTGTTGAATTTCTTGCTTTCTTGTAGGACAAGATGTTCCAGGTTTGTATTAGTCATGGTACTCCAGAAGAATAGAACCACTAGAATATATATAGCTATTGCAATATTTTATATGAATATATATTATATGGGATGTATATTATGTGGGATATATATATACACGCATATATATATATATATATATATATATATATATATACTTTCTCTCTTTCTCTTTCCATATATATGGTTATTGAATGCTATTGAATATATGGCTATTGAATATATATATACATATATTAAATTTTTGCAATCATATATATGTATATATGTAAGAGAGGATTTACTAGATTGGTGTACATTATGAGAGGCTAAATAGTCCCACAATGGCTATCTTCAGGCTGAAGTACTGGGAAAACCAGTAGCTTCTCCTAAGTTTCAGAACAATGGATACAATCGTTGGATATAGCCCCTGCCCAAGGCTGGATTGAGAGTTTCTGGTGCAAGTTTGTGTTCAAAAGCTGAAGAATCTGGAGTCTGATGTTGATAAGCGATGACAGTATCCAAACCAAACCAAACCAAACCAAACCAAACCAAAACAAAACAAAACAAAACAAAACAAAACAAAACAAACAAAAATGCACCACTGAAGAAGAGTGGAGTGTGTGGGAACATAGCTCCCTCTTCTGCGTTTTGTTCCATTCAGGCCCCCTGCCTATTGGATGGCTCTGCCCATCTTCAGGGCGTGTCTTTCGCACTCAGTTTGCTAATCCTCATGCCAGTTGTCTTTGGACACACCCTCAGAGACACAACCAGAAATGTGCTTTACCAATTTTCTAGGCATCTCTCAGTCTAGTCAAGTTGACACCCAAGATCAACCACCACAAGGTTCATCTTGTATATTTCTTGCCTCTGCTCTTTTTCAAGAACCTTAGCTCTGGAGCTAGATCTCTTGGTTACAGCTAGAATCCAGGCTGTAACATTTTTCAGCTGTGAGACCTTAGGCAACTTATTTCACTACTCTGAACCTTACGTCCCACCTCTTTAAAATGAGGACAATCATGTTACCTACCTTATAGGATTGTCATGAGGATCTCTTGAATTTGTGTATGCAAAGTATTTGGAAGTGACGGGTTCACATATAGGCATTTCTAGTATTATTAAATACCTTCATGCTGACCTAGGAAGTTACGATTCTGTATTTATGAATAGTTCATATGGACAAATGAACAACTAAATGGTGACCAAGGCTCTGATAGTTACTATCAGCATTCATGGTAGGGTGGATCTATTTTGATTTTGGTTGTTATTTTTATTTAGATTGCAAAAAATAAAAGACTCCTGCCTTGGCAGAGTAATGAGATTTTTATACATAAGACAGTCTGAATAGACATTGAGTGGTCAAACATTTTGGTAGGGATCCAGGATCCAATCATTTTAAGTTCTGATCCCTGGGATAGGCCAGCTGACTGGCTCCAGGTGAGGGGCCGTCATCTCACTGACATTTCACCTGATAACTTAGTTCTTCTGTATTTACCTTGAAGAAGGAAGCAAACTTTGTATTGCCGTGATAAATAGAAGAACGATAAATGCACAGACCAAGTTTGACTTGAATACTTCATCCCTCATTTGAGAGTACTGCAATTAAAAGAAAAAGAAGGAGAATGAATTACTTTGCAGCAGAGTTAAGCTTCTGGAAGTGTTAGATTTTAGTAGTGCTTAAGGTCAGAGGAAATAAATAGTAAGGAGAAACAAGGCAATTACTTTTAAAAAATTAAGGGGAAACCATATTTTCATAAAACCTCCCAGAGCACAATGTCCATCCCTCCCACCAACCTTCCAGCGAAAGCCCAGGAGAAAATACAACTGCTTTCATAGTAAAGAATCTGGAAGGGGTCTTTGTACAACCCTCTTTTCCTCTCTGTGAACTGCCATCAAAAACAGAGGAGCACACAGCCACATATGGAGCAAATTAAATTCACATTGACTGTTGTCATGAGTAAACTTAAGTCATTTAAAGATGTTTTTTTGCTTCTTCTTAGGTTTGGGGACATGGGGATTCTTTCCCAGGGATTCTTCCTGCCTCCTTTTTAAATAAAAAACAATCATACAAAGTAGCCCATGAGGTCTCCAACTAGTATAGCCCTTTCTCTTACAGAAGAGACACCAAGACTGATTAGACCAATGTGCTTGCTGCTCTTCTGTTGTCTGCTGGAGGCAGCCCTGAGGAATGGTGGTAACTTTATTTCGATTACCCAGAGCACTCGGTAATTTCATTGTCCAGTTTTAAAAGCTTCTGGAAGGCCTGCATTGAATATGTACTTGTCTGACTCCTGCCTTGTCTCCCGAACCATGTTGGAGTGACTAAACTGAGGAATAATCTACTTCTTTCAGAAAGAGGGAAGGGTCTATAAAACTGGAAAAGAAAACCCTTAGAATTGCCCTAAACCAAGCCCCATTTTGCCTTAATGGCAGAGAGGTCTAGAAACTTTCTGTAGATCACACAACATCCAGATAATTTCATTTTCAGGTGAGGTGAGGAGAGAGAAAGCTAAGCCAGGCATTGGAACTTCTTAATCCCAGATTAGAATTTCAGAATTACTTTGTTCATGTGATTGTTAAATAAGGACTCCCACATCATCTTAGGCTCTACTCCCCTAATGCTGAGATAAGGTTTCAGTCAGCTCAACAAAATAATATAAATGGGTCTAACTTGTTGGTATGGTGTTTGCAATAGCAGCTCTAGGGTTTTTGATCTCTTGCTGACTTCCAGGGGTGGCCAGAAGGATTTAGACTGAAGCTGCCTGCTTGGTGTCATGGCTAAGGTTTGGGGCAGGACTGTAGCTGGTGAGCCTCCTGGGTGAAGCATAGTGCTGCTCAGAGATGGCGCATGTATTGTTGTTGCAAAGCATGCATTTCTACTCCCCAGTAGTGAGACTTCTGCTCAGTTGCTGACAACCTGCTTGGTTTCTGGAGGGGATCCAGGAACATGGCCCTCAAGAATCCCTATCAGCCACCCTCACTTCCGATAAAGCCATAGAAATTCCATGTTATTAATAGTTACCAATCAGGCTACCTATGAGCATGACATGGTCATGGAGACCCACACATGTCAGCTTGAAAATAAATGAGTTAATCACAAAGCAGTTAATTCAAAGGAAGATAGGTGTCTGAATTCCTTCTAACAACCAATTTCATGTGATTTAATTAATTTATTGGCTGACTGATTAATTTCAAACTAGCTTGGTTATAGAGATTTGATAGTGGGATATCTACCTATATCAATCTATCTATCATCTATCATCTATCATCTATCATCTGTCTATCTATCATCTATCCATATATCATCTATCTATCTATCTATCTATCTATCTATCTATCTATCTATCTACCTATCTATCTAATCTATCATCTATCTAATTTTATTACTGGAGATAGAATCCAGGGGAATTCTACCTCTGAGCTACACCCCCAGCCCTTTTTATTTTTTTTGTTTTGAAACAGGGTCTCACTAGGTTGCTGAGCATCTCTCTAAGTTGCTGAGTCTGGTCTTGCACCTGTTATCCTCCTGTCTCAGCCTCCCAAGTACTGGGATTACAGGCATGGGCCAGCATGCCCAGCTAGTGGGATTTTTAAAAACAGCAATAGCAATAATTTTTAGTGCACTTAATCTTTTCCTTCTCCTCCTCTCCTCCTTCTCTTTCTCATCTTCCTCCTCCTGTCATTATCAGGAGATCATAATCATAACATCTTGAAGTTGTAATGGACCATTACCTTCCCAGTTCTGGAATCTTTTCCATAATATCCCTGATGTTCTCTCAAATATCTTCTGATTATCACCTTGTGACCTTCTCTGCTTTTTCTGGGGAAGTGGGTTTCTTTTCTCTAAGCTGTGCAGGGCATCCTAGGGTTTTAAACACCCTCAACTTGAATACTTCCAGTTCCTAAGCCTGAGAGTTCACTTTTTTCCATTATTGGCCTTTTCTCACTGGGAAACTGTGTCTTCCTATTGATCTTAAGCATTAGATTCTAACTCCCGAATGTTTCTTATTGAAGACTTATAAAATCACATAATCATCATTTGTTCAGACTAAAGTTGCATAAAGTTTTGGATATTTTTCTTCAGATAATAAACTGATGGAGACAAAAATGGAAGACTTTCTTTGTTTCCAGCTTTGTCAGATTTCACTGTGAACAAAGCCAATTTCTTCAAATCTCACTGTTCTTTTCTATCAAATGAGGACATTTGTATGACTCATAGGTTCTGCAATGCTAAGACATTCCATGATTCTCACGTTTGAACTCCAGTGCCTAGCGCAGGCCCATAAGAGAAGAACCTCATCATATTTGTGAAGCTGATGTCAATCAAACACAGAATACTAGGATTCAGAATGTCGAACACTGTTGGCTTTGAATTGCAAGGAGAGAAGACCTATGAGAAGAAAACCCCTAATTGGCTTAGGATGATAGGATACTGAGATTGAGTGGTGATTCATTTGACTTTTTCTTGACTTGTGAAGTTCTGAACACTTGGGTTCATGGCTATATTAAGTTAGTTGTACACTCCCACCTGCCCAAGTTAGACACTTCTTGTCTCGCCTCTGTCCTGCATTCCCTGGCTCCACTTATCCTTTTATATCTTAGTTGTGAGAATGGAGTAATCTAGAATTAGACTACCTGAATTTGAATCGCAGCCCCAACAGTTACTAACTATGCAGTGTTGAAAAAATTTATTAAGCTTTATGTCTCAGTTTTCTCATCTAGAAAATGGGTATAATAAAGTAGGAGCTATCTCATAAAGGTTGTTGGAAGCATGAAATAATATATACAAATTACTTAGAGCAGTGATAACCCTACATAAGTATTTCCTGCTATTAATCAATTAATTATATTAATTTTATTGTTATACTTTTACCTTTGTGAAGCCTACCTTCACAACCAGGGTGTTGCCTTTTAGAATGCTGTACACAATTGTACCGTGCACTCAGTGGGGACTCTGAAAGTGTTGCTGACTGTTGTGAATCATATATTAGAAAGAACTCTTCAAAAGGGATTATGATTTCATGTGTAGTCTTTTGACTTTGGAAAGTACCCTGTCCTTATCCCTTCCCTTATTCCTAAAATATTCCCCAGTGCTGAGTGGAATCCTTTGCTTCTCCAGGGACCATTAGGAAAGGTATCCTTAGAAATCACCACTACATCCTCATAATTCATGGAGACAGCTCAGTAATTGTTTTTTCCCAGATGAAGACTTCTAGGATCAGAGATGGGAATGAGCTTGTCATGGTCAATTGGTTGGTGGCAAAGTTCAGACAGTAAGCCACATCTCTTGATTGCAGCCAAGTTCTTCCCATTGATCCACTGTCTATGGGAAAGGAAGGTACCAGGCAGTACCTAAGCCAACTGTAAGTGGGGTCCATACCCATTAAAAGGGCAAGCCACTTGGAACAAATCACAAATATTTCCTTTGAGAAATTAAATTGGAATCTGGAAATTATTATTTTTCAATCTGTAGGGTTTGTGTTGATTGAGGGAAATATTTAGTGTAACAAATGTGAATGAGTAATTCCCAGCATGGGGCAGGCATTGTGCTACATGTTTCCATGGATGATTCCATTTAATTATCACAACAATACTGAGGAAAATTCTGTTCAGCATATTCCCATTTCGTAGATAAAGAAACTGAGGATTGGAATAAATGTGTGACTTAATCATACCTTCCCATATTGTAAATGGGAAATCCAAAAAGTTTGATGCCAGAGTGCAAGATCTCACTGGCTGCTCTATCTGCTGCTGTCTTGCTATCTTCAGGGTAAGGCCTTGTTCATAGTGTTCATGGTAATGTTTCTTAGCATTTTTAGTGATGTGACTTATGATACACAGAAAGGGATTATGCTAAAAATCTGGGTCTTTGTGAATCTTGGTTAGAATAAAAGTGAAACCTTATCTGGGTAAAGAATGGTCTCCAGAAAAACCCTGTGGATTAGTGTAGTAAAATGGCACTGTTGTATTTTCATGATTGATGAATGAATTCTCAGATGTAAAATGAAGGTCCCT
The DNA here is from genome assembly GCA_004027185.1 of Glis glis. NCBI lineage: Eukaryota > Metazoa > Chordata > Mammalia > Rodentia > Gliridae > Glis > Glis glis. The sequence goes on along the minus strand of PVJS01002115.1, from coordinate 69,753 downwards.
TTTCTTAGGGATGGATGGATGAGTTGATAATGGAAGAAAACCAAAAGCATAGTGGGTTTAATATAAATACAACAGAAGAAGAGGGGCCACAGTCTTTGAAGGAGTATAAAACTATCTCAGAAATGACAACCAGAACTTGATTTGAGGAAGTCGAGACTTGGAGTTCCTTCCAAGGCGTTGGAGAATGAGGAATTTGTGACCATTTTGTTTGTGTCTGGGGACACTGGTCCTGAACTCTCTTGAAAGATTTTCAAAATTGGAATCAGAGCGGTGAGGATCAATGGGTTCTATATCTGTCACAAGAAAAGGGAGAAGCCCAAGTCTGACCACAAGAAGGAAAAGCCCATTCCACATTCTTCATCCATAGATGACGAGCAAAGCCTTTGGTCCTCTCTGAGACAGTCTTTAGAATCTTCCTCAGTGAGGGTGAGGGAAACACCCGACTCCCTTACATTCTCCATTTTAAATATAAGCTAAAAGAAACTAAGTTCTTATATCCCTACATGACACAGAAAATGCTCCCAGTTAAAGCAAGCATCTATCCAATTTTCCAAACTATTGCTATACAGTCTTTTTATCTTAGTTGTGAGTGATATTATAAAATCTTATAAGTGGAATGGATATTTGTTACCTTGTCCAGTACTTACTTACTTATGCTAATTTTACTCAGTAACATCTCTCAGAAATGAGCCATTAACTCAATTTCTCCTCACTTGGGAGTCCAATTCCATCTTTGAATAAATCTAGTTTGAAGAAAGAGAATTTTCCAGCACATCTCCCATTAGTATAAATTAATATGTTTTTAAATTAAAGAAGAGTCTCAACCAGGACAATTTGTTCATTTTGTATAAGTGAATGAAGAAATTTAACTTCTGTTCTATTGTTAAATTCATGCATTATGTAGCATGGCAATGGCCTACAGCATCCTCAAATTAGATTATTTGGATCAAAGGCATAACTGGAACAAAAAAGTGAGAATCTAATTTGCAATATTTTTTAAATTTTGGAATAAACCATCTTCTCTATTTCAGTGTCGATCCTAATCAAAACATCGAGAGCAATTCTGTGAGTGACATGTGAGTTTGCGGAATCTCACTGGCATACTTCTTTTCAAATAGTCTGACCTTTGAGTGAAGACCTTTCCATGTTTAGTTGACTCAAGAGAAAACATGCTAACATTTATCTGAGATGAATGGCTTCAGAGGTATGAGATGGGGGGATGCCCTCCCCCCCCAGAATGATAGAAGGCCCTGAGTGGTAATACATAGTCTAATGTATGCTGTTTCTTGATAGAGGGGTTAGACTGACATATGAGAGAATTCTTGCAGATCTTTTGAGAAGCTTCCAACCCATCATTCTTCCATCTCACTCTCCCCCAAATTTTCCATCCTTAGGAGGAACAATGCTTCTTTTCTTGATTGGTGTAGCCCTTAAGCCATGGTGAGGCCAGGAGAAGGATTACTTTTCTTGTGTTCTTTGCCTAGAAACCCTTGGTTTTAGATGATGATATCTACACAGGAATCACTGGAATTGTTTCAAGTACTGGGTGAATGAACTTTGGGGTGAAATCATCATACTGTCCTCATAACATTCTACATGAAGTACTTCTGACTCTGAAAGTGCTGGTTTTGGAAGACTGGCACTGGCTAATTGGGGTGATAAAAAGATAGAAGTGAAATGACTATCTAGAAGGTGGTAGAAGTAGCAGTCGTTTTATAAGGTAATATCAAGAATGTAAAGGAATCTCACAAGGCTGCTGTTCGAAGAGGGGTGGATTTCCCCCCAAGTCTCTTTGAAGCCTGCCCTCCATGCCTGAATAAGGAAGCCTAAATATTCATAGCAAGGTTCTGGGTGCTGCCAGGAACATGTGGTAGGTGTGTGTGTGTGTGTGTGTGTGTGTGTGTGTGTGTGTGTGTGTGCGCATTTGTGTGCATGGGGGGGAGAGTATATAGAGGATAAGTGAAATGATCATGGCTTTAGTTTTGCTTTTTTCTTCCTCCAAGGTATATGCCACACACATTGCTATGTAATCCCTCCCATGCACCTGACTGACTGAATCCTCAATGTAGTCCAAATTCATGAGAAGCAAGCACCACAAAAAGTGTAGAAATTTGCATTAGAAATAGTGTGACTTGGGAGGCACAGTGAATTAGATTGAAATACCAACTATGCCGCTTCCTACAACTGTTGTTCTTGGAAAAGCTACTCAAACTCTCTGAAGCCCCCTCACATGTCAAATAGTAATATGACTACATGAAAGGATATTGTCACAATTAAATTAAATGAGGAAAAAATTTACAATATTCATGATAGGCCCCGATATTCCACTGAGTGATGTACAAATATCAGTTTTCTTGTAATACTGCTGCCTCAGTTGCGATTCAATTCATCATAGCTTCTGAGGCACTCAAATATTAACTGCATTTCATCTGTACAACAACCTTGTGAGGTGGCCATTGTGATGCTCATCTTTAGGACAGAGAGTACAATGACTGTCCCAGGATCACAGATGGAGTAGAAGGTCCCAGAGAGGAGGCCATAGCTTTCTGTCTTCCCCAGCACTCAGCGCATGATGCGTGGGGCACACAAGCAATGCACAATCTGAGCAACTCTCCTGAGCTTCCAAAGGCTTTAGGTAGGTTTCTATGGCCTAGAAATATCCATAACTGATTGTAATTAATTTCCCTCTCCATCCTAAGCCTTGTTCAGGGTCTTGTCCTAGAAGAGACATGAGGACCAGCGGCTGAGAAACATCACCTCCTTGTACTGCTCTGAAAATGAAAGGGCCCAAGATGAATGATCCCATGAAAGCTTGAGTCCCTTGTTCGATAAGGAAGGCTCACAATTCAACGAGACAAAGGTGAGTACCCCAATAAAAGGTGGTCAATAAGACAAATGTGCAAATCACAAAAGGAGAAATAGAAAGACCAAAACATATACAGAAAGACCCTCAACCCCAATCACGATTTCAAAAATAAAAATGATAATGAGGTTCTTTTTGCTTCTTACCAAATTGGCTGTTTTAAAAAAAGTATAGGCACAACTCTTCAGGGCAGTTTCTGAATGCACATCAAGTGCTGGAAATATTTGTTCTTTTTTGGTTTCTTTAGGATTTTATCATAAAGAAAAAATAAGTATGTGGTGTGATTCAATTATGACAGTGGCCATGGCAACATAATTTGTAACTTAAAATAGTAAAAAAAACCCTGAAAACACACAAAAGTGGTTAAACCATGCAATGGGATAGTTTTGCAATTAAATAATAATGTGGGAAAAGGCTCAACCAAAGAATTCTTAATACTATGTTACAAAGCATTATGTACAAAATGGCTTATTTTTTATAAAAAATTACATAGATAAGTACACAGGTGTACACTGATAGAAGACCAGCATGATAGATGCTAAAATGTTAACACTGCTTATTCTGGGTTAAAAAATCAAAAGAGATTTCCATTTCTTCTTTTTGCCTTACATGCTTGGTATAAACTTCTGTTAGTGAAAATGCATTCTTTTTTTAATAAGAAAAAAAACCCTCAGTATGGTGGATAGCTTTGGACAAACATGTTGCGTTCTACATCTGTTTACTGTAGTTCCCATTGTTCCTTGCCCCTGAATACCTAGACTCACTAAAAAAGGGCAAAGGATTTATCTGTGACATTTGGGAGGGGCTGGCATGTGCCTTTGGTGACCTGGTTAGGCCCCCTCCCTCATCCAGGGATCTGTTTGGAAAGTCCTCATGAAGTTGCTGGGAAGGCTTGGGTTCTATGACTTGTCACATGATCTGCACCTTGGGTGATTTCTGAGAGTGAAAGAAGGTGCTACTAATAATGACATTGGGAAACTAAGGGCAGACCCTGACAGTCCTGGGCAAACCAGCACTTAGGGTTACCATGGTCCTAGGGAATTCATAGATTCCTATCAGTTACCAAGGAACTGTCCAACGTCCTGACTTCACAGGCAATCAAGGACTAGACAAGGGAAAATGTGTTGTCCAAACACGTGGGCACGCTTTCCCAAAGCTGAACCCAATGCAGTGTGGGTGGGGGCAGGGGAAGAGTGAGCCATCTAGAATTCCATGGCAGGGAATGAGTGAAACTTTGGCCTAAAACTCACTAAAAAAGATCTGGTAAAAAATAGCCTATGCCTTTTGAATCTTAGTTTGGAAAAAATATCCTGGCACCAAGAGGGAGGCAGTCTCCTTCCATCTTCTTAATCTGAATCTTTGTTCACTTTCTTACTCTTCATCAAGTACTCATGCAACACCATGAGGTATATAAACATAACACTGTGGGTAGATGCTGATTCTTATAAGCCGTGACCAAGAAATGTCGGAATGATATTTCTGTATATTTCAAGGAAGCTTTTTGTTCTCTAATTCACCCATAAAGGTTGAGAGGGGGAAAAATTGCCTCAGTCATGTGTTTTCTTATTGTTTGAAGAGAATGAAACCTTTTCTTCCCTGCAAAAATTGCAAGCATTGTTTCTATTTCCATCTTCCTTTTAAGAAAACATGCTTTTATGGTCCAAACTTGCTCCTGAGAAGTAGGGAGGGCAGTGGGAAGAAAGGAGATTTTGGAATCATAAATACTGTATGTGCTTCAAAAATGTTAAGACACGCCTTTCTAATTAACATGCGAAGTACTTTATAAAACACACACTTTAGCACACCTCTGGAATCTGAATGCGTCTTCCTAGCGGTGGAATCTATAACCTTGAGTTCTCCCAGGCAGGTCTGCAATTACTTCTGCTGGTCACCAGGTGGCAATATCAACCCGGTCGCACTTTCAATTAAATTCTCTGCCCGAGGCTTTTCTTAGACCACATTCAGAGTGTGAATTCAAGCGGCAAACCTGTGCAGATTCCATTTTGGAGGTTAAATTTGGGGAGCTCTTTCCCTCCATCTAATCAATCCCAGGGTGTAGGCATGTGGGTTTCCTCACTGTCTTTGTGTCCTGGGTGTTCTGGGTTTATTATTTTCCTTGTTTATCCTTGCCCTGAGGGTGTAAGCCCTGCTTATGGTGTGTGTGTGTGCGTGTGTGTGTGTGTGTGTGTGTGTGTGTGAGAGAGAGAGAGAGAGAGAGAGAGGGAGAGATTTTGGGTGATTTTTTTTTTTCTGAGTGCTGCATAGAAGACGGAGCATCTGTGAGTTGACGACACCTTAGAGCTGATGAAATACGGGCAGCAGGATTTTGAGCTCTGCAACCTCTGCTTAACCTCTTGGAGGCTCAGTGTTGTCTTTGTAGGTGGGATAGTAATGTCTCTCTGAGGATGCAATAGACTGATATACATACCACCACCCGGTAGCTGCACACTGATCCTGTTCTCTGAGTCTGAGGTCCTACGATTTGAGAGTCTTGCTTCAATTTGCTAAAACTTTAGGATACTCCTGTGGACCCTCTCCCGCAACCCTCTGCCTCTTGCCCCATCCAAAGTTCAAAAAGGAGAGGATAAAGATAGAGAGGACTGTCTTCTCCATGCAAGAGCCAGAGAGCGCCGTGATGTAAACGAGAACACCGACTCTGTAGTGAGAGTGGACCCAGCTCTTGGGCCCTCAGAGAGTCTGACTTTGGGCAGGTGTCATAATTATTTCTCTGTGTCTCCTTTTATCAAGCATACCATGAGGCTCAACATAACATCTGCTTTATGCTGCTCCTTTAGTTTGTGCGAACACCTTAGAAATAGTGCCTTGTGCTTGGTACACACTCAATGGGTGTTACTCATCAGATGTTCTCTGCTTAGCAGTAACCAAGTCCTGAGAGAGAGTCTCAGAGCAAGAGTCAATGAGGAGAGTCTCTGTGTCCGGAAGAGAGTGAATGATTCCCGATGTGCTTGTTGCCCTGACCACTGGGCAGCCCATGCTATGCAGAGCACATGCTAGGTGGCATGTGGCTGGACTGTTAGTGGGCAAGTCTCGTGTCTGTTCAGGCTGCCGCCTTCTGACTCTCCCAGAAGAACCTCCCTTGGTTAAAGGAATTAACCTCAGACAGGCTGTGCCTCCCATAAGTCCATTCTTGCTCCAGCACCAGGCTGCTACAGATGAGATGAGGACATTATTAAATAAAACACACTGGAAACTACAGTCTGCAGGAGATAGGTCATTAGTGAAGCAAGTCCATCTTTAGCAAGAATCAACAAAAGGGTTTTTTTATATCTCTGGACACAAGTATCTATGCAGTTAATTGAAAATATCCTTTGTAAAGCCACCCTTCTCCTTGTTTTCCCTCCTTCAATGTAGTAACCAGGATAGAAAATGCATTTAATTTGGACCTTGAGCCCTTAATTATATTCTGAATAAAAAAAAGCACACCTGCTATTTTGGGGGGCACTAAGTGAGGAGGGAAACTGTTTCTTTCCCTTCTGTTTGGTTAGTACATAGACACAATAGATTTTGAGTTGGGAATTGCATGGAGAGGTATTATTAATTTTGGATTTTGCAATCTGAAGGTAGTTATCAAAGAAACTCACTGGGAATGGTGCATGTGCACAGAAGTGTGAATTCCCTAAACTGAGGAAAACAGAATCTCCCAGGCAGCTGAGCAAACTCACAAAAGAATTGCTCACTGGAGCTTTACAGAGCATTGGATCAAAATCCTGAAATTTGCTTGCAAATTCCCTGCTGTTCTTGCTGGAGGCTCCTGCAGATGCCAGTCACCTCCCGTGCTCAGTCAAGGACTTCTGTCGGCTTTCATCAGCACAGAGGAACAGCCTAGCCCAGCAGGGCCAGCACCCATCTCCCCACCCTCCTTTATGCTTCCAAGCTGGGATGGGGAAGGCATGGGAAAAAGTCGCCCAAATGGTGATGGCTGCCATATTGGAACACTTCACCAAATCAAGGCATCACCCTGGAGTCTTTCCTAACACATGAGGGAGGCTCATTCATTATTCTCATTATACAGGAAGGGATCCAGGCTCAGAGAGGTTACTTAAGTTGTCAAAGGTCACATAGCAAGGAAGTGGCAGAAGTGCAAGTCAAACCTGACTCAATCAATGCACAACTTAACTTTTTTCTACTAAACCTAGATCGGGAGCAAAGCTTTGAGCCAGAAGACGACTGGGGAAATTAGATAATAGATGTCTACATTCTAAGAAAGATGGTATTTATCGCTTATGCTTGCATCAGGTTTTTGGGTGTCCTCATATATTATGCTACAAGGGTTGCAACTGATATGAACTCACCTAATAGCAAAGGCAAGTGGGCATGAACGCCACTTGACTTAATAACCTCAAAGTGGAAGAACGTCTTCTGATGCTTACTGAGCTAAAGACTCTTTGTTCTTTTAGTTGTCTTTTCCTTAGAGAGTCATGCTGAGTCTCTCTTTATCTAGCCAGCATCTCCTTTCATGGCCTTCAGTCTACTCATGATTTTCAAAGAGAATAAGAAAAGACAGTTCCAAACCAAACCAAACCAAACCAAACCAAACAAAACCAAACCAAAAACAGAGAAACCAAAACCGCAGCCCCTGGGTACTCTCTCTAATTCCATGAGAACATTTACAATAATTTACTTCAGAAAAAAAGAGCCACTGTGGAGACTCAGCTCTACCTTGTGCTCCAGGCTGGAGTCTTTAAACATCAGTGAGAATGGCTTGATATGCTCTCTTCTCAATTTATCGCCACTCCGCAAGTCGATGGTATGTTCTATTCTCTTGTTAATTTCCTCAGGCCCAGACTGGACATGCAAAGCTTGTGCAAGATGGTTTGGAAGCAGATTTATTGAATTTCTTGTTAGGGCAGCCAGAGTCTAGGGGGAAAGCACATGCAAACACAATAAACCTGCTAGTCCCCTTTGGATCAAAAAGAAATGCAATGTTTTTAGATCATGTTGCATTGCACATAGTAACAGAGTTCCATGCAATCATATTCAGTGAAACCTACAAAATTTGATCGGTTAGCATTTGGTTCAGAGAAACACAACCTGGCAAAATATTGCATCGAGAGGGACACTTCCCTTTCCTCTATGTAGGTGCACTGAATTCTTGTGGTTGAGGCATTTGGAGAGTTGTTGTCTTGAAAATGTTCATCATGACCCTTTCTCTAACCAGGTACATCCCAGGTATGAGAGAAAGAGAACAACAACAACCAAACCTTAGAAAGTAAATATATCTGAAAAGCCCACAGAAATGATCCTCTCCCACCGAGCAGATTCCACATTTTCATGCGGTCTTTTCTTTAACGGTGGTGGAGAGACTCGGGGTCTCATGGCTTGCATTTTCTTCTTAAGCATTCCTCCTAAGTGGACAGTCAAATGTGCCAGGATCTGCTGCTTAAACATGATAAATAGTATTCCATTGTTATTCTTCACAACTATGTCTCACCCCAGCATTGATCATTATATATCTATATAATCATATAGATATATGTATTATAATTTCCTTTAGGCCAAAAAAAAATGCAAGCAGTTCCAGCCTCCCACCACTTCATGGGGTTGCACAGCCCGGGGTGGGGAAAGGCACAACCTCCATGGTTGGTAACTGGAAATGGATACATGGATGCAGAAATTGCATTGGCTTATGAGGGCACACCAGATCTGGCTGCGAGGCCTTATCTCCTGGTGATTCCTCGGCCAGTGATAAAGTCAACTGGCTGGCTCTGGCCAAATGCAATGCTCACTTAAAGCTCTGCTATAAGAGACTTTCTTTAGCAATAACAACAACAACAAAATAGAAAAAAAGATAAAGGACCTGTAGGGAGGTAGGGACAGAGAAGCCCATTCCATCCCCCCACAAGATTCCCTTGAGGGGAGGTGGGGGAGAGGGAGCACCTGCAGAGTGAGGAAGTGGAAGCGCGCCACCCCTGTGCACATGCGCCACCCCTGTGCACACGTGCAACCTCTGCTTCGCTCTGCCAGCCTCTCAGCCTGGCTATGTGAAGAACACAGGCTGGGCTGAGACGAGATTATGGAATCATCCTGTGGCAGCAGGTGAGAGGCAATGGTGGACCTGGAGATCCTCCTGCTCCCGGTCTCAGCCTTGGAGACACTTGTTCAAGGGTCTTCAGCTCATTTGCAGATGAATCAGACCCACCTACTCTAGGGCCAGAGCTGGCGTCAGGGGCTTTGACCTCTTTGAAGTCAACCAGCCCACTTGATAAGGATTCTCCCTATGTTAATGTTAGACCTTGCCCTTTAACCTTTATGAGGATAGTCCATGTAACCTAAACAGGAGGCCTCTACAGAATTCTATAGCAAGGCCTTATTGCCTGTTGAATTTACTGAGTTGAACATGCCAACATGAGAAAGCAAAATATATGGTCTTGTAGCACTGAAGCAGTTAATTTCAGCCCTATGTACCAAGGAGACTACTACAGAGAGAAAGATGTTAGGAGGAGAGGCAAGGAGAGAGCTGGAGTGGACAGGAGGAGGCAGGGACCAATGTTGCAGAAAATTGAACGGCAGGATCCACACAGGGCCAGAGGGCTTGAGCCCCTGGGAGTAAATGTGATTACACAGCATCCCAGAAAGCAGAGGGGGCCAGACCGGCGGACACTCAGCGGGTTTCCCATTGGTTTCTTGGGCGGAAATTCTTCCCACACAGCTAGGAAAATGAGAAAACTTAGCTTTCTATCTTAGAGAGGAGGTGGAAAGGACACACAGCTGCCCTTATCTGGGCATACATTCTGGCTTAGGTCTACCAGAATGATCCCTGGAGGTGCTTAGGGCCGGAGTCTGGCAGCAGGGGATGAAATCCATGGGGATATCTATGTATCTTTAATTAGGCATCTCCATCCCTTTCTAGAATTTTAATTTTCTTAGTTTTCCTTCTGTGAATTAAATCAGACTTATCCACTCTACCAGTCCCTCATGCCTTTTAGTGGCTCTGAAACCTTTGGATTCCACAGACCAGAGGAATTTCAAAAAAATAGTTTTGGGGACTGATTTATTTAAATTACAGAAGCAGCATCAGCCACAGCAGCAACATCACAACGTCACAACGTCACAACTTCACAACTGCAGCTTTCTAATATTGCCACTATTTCATAAATGGAAAGGCACTTTTTTTCCAATGAGAATAATAAAATCTTGGAACAGAAGATGGTCCTTCATGTAGAATATGTATATATTTGTGTATGTATGTGTGTGTGTGTGTGTGTGTGTGTGTGTGTATAGTACTGGAGATCCTTCATATAGAATACACACACATATATACATATACATACACACACACACACACACACACACACACACACACACACACACTGGAGATTGAAATAACCAGGGAAATTCTACCTCTGAGCTATAACCCCAGCCCTTTTTATTTTTTTATTTTTATTTTTTTTTGTGGTACTGGGGATTGAACCCACGGTTATTCTACCTCTGGGCTATACCCCCAGCTCTATTTTTTTCTTTATTTTGAAACAGGGTCTCACTAAGTTGCGGAGGGCCTACGTAGCTGAGGCTGGCCACAAACCCGGATCCTCCGGTCTCAGCCTCCCAAGTACTGGGATTACAAACATGCACCATCATGCCCGGCGCCCTTTTTATTTTGAAACAAGGTCTCACTGAGTAACTGAGGCTGGCCTCGATGCTCTAATCCTCCTGTCTCAGTTTCTTGAGTACTGGGATTACAGGCGTGTACCACCATGGCTGGAGAATATATTTAATTGAATGAACAATCCTCTACTTTGCTCCCCTTTTTTTTTCTCATACTGATATGGACTGCTGAGAACATCATCAGGGACAGATGTTGGCCTGTAGGGGACATCTGTAAACTAGGAATAGGTGTTGTTTCATAGTTGCCTGTGATTTATAGCAGTCATCCATTCGGAGAAGGATTCTACAGCCATTGGCCACTTCTGTAGGACAGAGACCAGTGAACCCTCTTCCATGCAGAGTTCCCTGCTCCTCATCCAATCCACTGGCTGTCTTTGTGACTCCTTCAAATGAGGACAAATGTAAAATTCTCCCTCCTCCCTTCATCACTGCCACCAGGTCACAGGTACTAGCTGGGAAGCAGACCCTTCCATAAAAATGTCAGTGGTGTGGTTGTGGAGAACTTGTTCAAGCAGTTATTTTTATTCCTTATTGTATGATGTCGCCAATTCCTATTGATTTTCCCCCAATCATTCCCTCTTTTAATTTCATATGATGACTACACGTGCTGTTTCATGTGCAATCTCTCTAGCACCCACCTCACCTGTTCAGGGAAAGACTAATATGAATGCAAGAAGGCAAGGACACTGAAGTCAAGAAGGAACATTGGGAAGTCACCTGCTTTCATTTAACTCCTAACACACAGGCAAAGGGCACATGAAGTTGGGGATGACTGTGATTTGGGATTTTCTGTCATTCCCTCTTCTTCAGTAGTATAAAAATAAGATTTGGCCATGTATTCACCTTAGTGGGATAGTGCTGCTAACATCAGGAATCCTTACACTAATATATTCACAGCAATCCCATTGTAGGCAGTATCAGGGAATGTAAAACATTTCTTATTTGCCTATATTGAATCACACTGGAATGAGCTATTTATTTATTTATTTTTTACTGTGAAACAGGGTTTCACTAAGATCCCAAGCTTCTCACTAAGTTGCTAAGTATTCTACCTCTGCACTATACCCATCCAGCCCTTTCTTATTTTTAATTTTATTTTTTTACTTTGAAACAGGATCTCATTAAGTTGCCAAGCTTCTCACTAAGTTGCTGAGGCTGGTCTCAAACCTATGATCCTCCTGTCTCAGCCTCTCAAGTACTGGGATTACAATCATGCACTGCCACACCTGGCCGGAATAAGCTATTTTTAATAGAAAAGAATGTTATCTTTTAAGATTTACAGCACCAATTTGAGCTAAATTTGGATCAAGTAATATAAAATAGCTTAAGCTTTCAAATATGATTCCAGTCTTAAACTGATCTCCAACAATTGAGATGGTCCATTCATATAAACTATTCCAGAGAATAAGAAAAAAAAAACAGGGCATAAAACTGTTTTGACCATGAAGTTCCCTTTTCTTGAATTGCTTCTACAGATTCTGTGGAATGCCATTTGGAAAAGAGTGCTCTGAAACACTTGCTTGCTTGCTTTTATTCACAAATTCCACCCACTGGGTTATTTTCTGATCTCTGAATAAGATCTATTTGTCTGCCTCCAAGTGGACTCCTTTCAGCATCCTTAATTTTCTTCTCCAAGAAAATGGCTTCAATTTCTCCAACTTCTCCACCAGAGACACAGTTTATATATACCACACAGTGTGTCTACATAACACAGTTTTTCTACTACATACCACACAATGCTTTCTAGTTTGCCCATGTCCTGTGAGAACTAATGCAAAGAATATCAGACCCAATGCAAAGGATACCTGACTCTCTGCTGGAGCTTATGCACCTGACGTGATCTACCTGTTCAACAGTTACTCGGCCCATTATGAGTTATGCATCAGAACAAAGAGCATCCAGGGACATATTCTTCTGCTACTTCAAAAACTTGTTGACACATTGCCTTATCTAGGAAGCTTACTCCAAGCCTTCTCTTTTCCTTAGCATGATTACTGTGACTTATTGTAATTGCCTAATTATGTGTTTGTTTGTTCCTCTAGACTGACCTCCTTGAGCTCAGGCACCATTCCTTATCTACGACTGAGCTTCCAGCACCTGGCATATTTGCTAGGTTCTCTTCCCCCCCCCCAGTAGTGGGGATTGAATTTGAATCCAGGGGCATTCTACCTCTGAGGTATACCCCCAACCATTTTTATTTTTTATTTGGAAACAGGGTCTTGCTAGGTTGCCAAAACCTCACTGAGTTGCTGAGGCTGGCTTCAAACCTGCGATCCTTCCGCCTCAGACTCCCAAGTATTAGGATTACATATGCCCAGCTTGCTAGGTTCTTAATAAGCATGCATAGAATGAATAGATGGATGGGCAGATGAAACACTGAATATCTAGATGAAGATTACCTCTAGGGCAACATATTTTTTCCTACCGAAATTCCCTTTATTTTACCCTGTTCTCTCCCAAGTGCACCCCAAATTTAGAAAAATTCCATTTATCAAACTGTATTAAATAAAAACCGCTTTATCTTTCTACTATTCAACCAAATGCCTAGTTTCTGATCAGCATGAGATAAAAAGTACTACTATGACACCCCAGCCAAGACCAAGAGCCTTTAAGGGCAGACCTATGATGTTTGTCAATGTGTTTTATTTGGATTTCTGGAAACCAGAGATCGCCTTCCGCATTACTATCTCCCATTGCTGCCTGGTAAGGCACCAGAGAATACAGACTGAAAAGTGGTAACCCTGAATCTTTTACAGAACTGAACTCTAGATTAACATCAGCTTGAGCATTTTCCATGAGCTGGCTTGCAGAAGAAAATGAAAATCATTAGTGAAAGGGCTTCATCTGTTTTTAGCTCCCCTATGAGGTAGATGTGGCAGTCTTGAGATTTAGCTGTAGGTAGTTGAGACCAATGTCCTACTCTGAGCCAGCTCATTGCTAATTTGGGAAAGATCTGGAGAATATGCCAAATCCAGCAAGCTGAGGGCCTGGCTATGGGGCTTTACCCCTTATGCTTATCTCCTTCCCCAAAGACTGCTTGTTCCCAGTTCCAGACAAGTCTGTGCTCAAGAAGTAGGGACAGTGGCTTCCTTAGGCAATTTCTGGACCTCCCTTCCATCACACCTGTGGCAGCATTTCCTATGCCTAGCTTGGAGGCCTCTGTTAGGGTTTGGTTGTGGAAAAGGCAGAAATCTTATCTTTCAGTTTGTGTGTGTCTGTGTGTGTGTGGGGCGGGAGTCCTGGGGATTGAACCCAAGGGCATTCTGCCTCTGAGCTACACCCCCCAGCCCCATTTTATTTTTTATTTGGAAACAGGGCCTCTATGTTGCTGAGAGTCTTTCAAAGTTGCTGAGGCTGGCCTCGAACCTGGGACCCTCCTGTCTCAACCTCCCAAGTACTGGGATTACATGTGTGCACCACCATGCCTGGCTCTTTTCAGTTCTTAAGTGACTTCTCTTGTCCTGTAAGACATAGGAGAAGCAGCAAGTCTGAAGAAGAACATCTCATCTGTACACATTAGAGCTGTTTCCCCCCATACTGTTTATTAAAATCCCAATCCAACCTTCAATAGAGAAGTCTCCTACATTAAGAAAGTTATTTTGTGTTCCTTTCTGACAAATTATAATCATAAATAATTATGGGATGCTCAGCGATGTTATGTGCGGATGGTGGAATAATTGAATCACGCTAATTTACATCCTCATCATCTTAAATAATCACCATTTATTCTTTTGAAGAAAGCTCACTTCTTGGAAAAGTTTCAAGGTGATCTAATCTACAATGGTTTGCATTCAGGGCCTCACAACAAATGCTTGTTGTGTTTGAAAAAGTCACAATTAGTTTTTCTTCAAAACTGGGAATAGAGAGCAGAGGTTTCCTTAGATGCCAGAGGTAATCTTTTTCTGTAAAGAAGACACAACATGGCATTATGATAGACATTGAATCAGGTGACTTTTGGGAAAATCCCCAACAGTCACCCAGGTTCTGCTGTCTACCAGAACCTGAACGTAATGATGTTTCCTTCCTATGGAGGTGGAGATAGCAGCGATTTGGAGCATCCCTCATATGCAGGGATGTTGGTCAAGATGGCTGCGATTTTCCTGTCTGTAAGAAGAGGAGATGAAATATCACATCTGAATGATCTGTTTGATGCATTTTTTAGGCAGGAATCCTACTTACTTTTTCTTTTCTTCTTTGGATATTTATGTTGACATGAGCTGTTTTCCAAACAAAGCAAAGGAAGGTCTAATGAGATCTTACTGTGGGAGGAAGTCTATGAGATTCTGCCTTAGGAAGAGGTTTAAGTAATTTTCATAATAGTCTCATAGTTTCTGCCACAGGAAACGATGTCACAAGGGTCCGACTGGCCCCTCTGTTTGCTGAAATAATCATCCAGATGTTTCTAACAAGCCTGCTGGAGGGTGCAGCATCCCTCTGTAACCTGGTTCCCAACCTCAAACATGAGCATATGATGTAAGTCTAGGGCCCAGGCCACTGGGACCACCACTGCTTGCCACCTTCAGGCAGAAGTAGGAGTTTGCAAATGTTGTCTGGATGTCAAATTTGGTAGGGATGAAAAGATCTGCAAAACCCTTCCATTGGCTTTTGCCGCCATCTGTCATGAAATTTCAATCTCCTTATGAGGAAGAGAATAAAAGAATGATGGCAAGGCATGCTAGTTCTGGATGATTCCACCGTAGGCATTTACTAGCTTGCTACTCATTTGAACCCCAACCTCGCTCTTGACCTTGTGACCAATATTAGTAAGCTGGATCATTAAAACAGTTCATTAACCTTGGGGTTCAGGTCCAGTAACATTTAAGCACAGTCTAGGCTCTCTCTTCTGGTGTGTTTTACTTGGCATTCAATGCCTCCACCCTTGCTTGAGTTCATCCTACTGGTGGGTCATGGGTTGAGGCTCAGGCACCTTTGGTTCTTGTTCTCTTTGGGTGTGATGTGGGTAGGTGGTCAGAGAAGAAATCTTCAGCATCCTGAATTTTGTTCTCAATCCTTGGCCCCAAATCCCCAGCCACTCTAACTAGGGATAAATGGTTTCTGATACTGATTCTGTCCTACCTGAGAAGCTTGCCTGGCTCTGTTCTATGGGTCTATTAGCTAATCCTGGATTCATTACCATGATATTTACTATTCTTTGAATTCTTCAGAAAGAAGATCCTAATCTTGGTTGGGGAAAGGTGATTGTGTTTGAGTCATTATATACTTGGGCCATTCTTAATTTTAAAAAAAGTTGTTAAACTTCGGCAGAATTGGCTAAAACTTATTTTGGCACATTTATCGAGATGTGAGCTCTCCAAAGACATGTAATTGGAAGCAAGTTGTCAACTTAAGTCTTATCTTTTAAAATATTGGATCTGTGCTAATGTGTGGACCAGATATGCAAACCCCAGCCCTGGTTTCATCTCAGGGTTAGGAGTGGTGTCAGTGCAGGGCTGGGTAAAGACCTAGAGAAGGGGCAGGATTCCTGCTTCACACATGACTTGGGAATTGGGGAAAAAGAAGCCAAAACATTAATGGCTTGTTTAGAAGGACACAGGACAGGTGTGAATCCAAGTACCCCTGGCACTGAAATGGCTAGGCCAAAATGTGGCCAGGGCTGAAGAGGTGAACACTGTCCCATTGACGGAATGACCTTGGGCCCACAACCCAGAGAATTTCAGTTCAGAAAGTAAATAAATAAGCATGTATCTGGACCTAAGTTACTCGATTTTACCTAAGTTACCTAAATTACTTGATTTTACCTGAGTTATCTAAGTAACTCAATTTTACCTAAGTTATCTAAGTTACTCAATTTTCTTGTGAACAACATTTCAGAATTTTCTCGGGAACATCATTTCAGAAATGTCAGTGCCTTGGGAGAAAAAACAGTCCCTGTGGATGTGGGTGTGTGTATATGTTTATATATGTGTTTTTAAAAATAGCCATTTGGGGAAGATCTAAATATAAGAATTATCTAAACTTTTTGCTCCTTTGAGGTTCAGAAATAACTATTTTTCACTTAGGCATAGGAGAGAAGTATTATATTTTGAGATGCTGATCAATTACTCATGTCCTCTGTTTTAAGTCTATCAGGATGAGTTTTTTTTCCAACTCCTATTACACAATGTGCTAATCAAATTTGGTTATTAATGCTTTTCTTAATTTGTGTCCAATGGAACCACAAATTACTGTCCCTAAAGAATCTAGACTTGCTTACTTTTTGCCAGTAGCAAAACAGAAAAGAAGAAACCATACTGTTAGAGTCGCACGCTTACATCCTTGGGACCCTGTTGCTTCTGCTTCCTCTTACTTTAAGCTTCCTTACACATGCTTTTCTATTGGAATTGTCTTTTAAGTAAGCTGTTCTGGGTTGTTATCATCTTCAAAGTTTGTTTCTGAGTTTATCTCTCAAGAGTGGCCTTGTGTTTAAGTATATCCAAAATATGAAATCCTGAACAGGTGATACCACATTTGATATATTCAAAGGCCAAGCTATCTTAGGGTGTGAAGAGATCCTTTAAGGACTAAAGGTAAGATTAAAAATCACAGAGTGACTCTCCCTCATATGCGGAAGCTAGGGAGACTAGGGCATAGGAGGGACTCCAGACAAAGATGGAGAAAACCTCAGATGAACAAAGAAGGAGAACTAACTGAGGGGGATGGAAGGGTGGAAGAGGGAAACACCCTAATGCACAGGATGTATATATGCAAATATACCAAACTCAATTACTATGCTGAGCATGAGAAAGAGGGAAGAGGAGGGAATGGGGATGGGAATTGGGGGAGGGCTAATTGACGGTTGTGTGCCTGTATACTTCTACCACCCTGAAATCCATCAAGTTGTATGATTACAATGCACCAATTAAAAATAAATAAACATAATTAAAAAAAAAACAGGGCCGGGCGTGGTGGTGCATGCTTGCAATCCCAGTACTCAGGAGGCTAAGACAGGAGGATCGCAGGTTCGTGGCCAGCCTCAGCTACTTAGTAAGCTCCCCTCCCCCCCGCAACTTAGTGAGACCCTGTTTCAAAATAAAGAATAAAAAATAGGGCTGGGGGTGTAGCTCAGAGGTAGAATGCCCCTGGGTTCAATCCCCAGTACTGCAACAAACAAACAAACAAACAAACAAACAAACAAACAAACAAAACACAGAGTGGGAAGAGACACTATTGAATCTAGTAGTTCATAACCTGGAATTCACAGTGTAGTTTGGGGATCTTTAATAAGTGAGAGGATTTTGCCAGAAGGTCTATCAGTACTGGACACTTCCCCAAGATAAGCCACTGTACTTTCTTTTTGATACTTGCTGAAGTGAAAATAAGTACATACATAAATAGCTGAGATACTGGAGTTCATTCACCTGAGAGCGATACCCACCTTTTCTTGTGCTGAGAGCAACAGACGTGGGTCATGAAACGTACATGCCACTTTAAAACGGACACAGGGTCGTTCCTGACCAACACAACTTTGTTTGAAAAGAGAGACTCCCATAGAGGTGTATTATACTGGATCAAAACCAGTGAAGGTATCCCTGGTGCCAAAAAGATGGGAGCAATCTCATATAGCTCGATGAAAAATTTTATAATGAGTTGATCTCAGCTCAGTTATCGGCAAAGCGGGTACTAGGATTAGCATAACTAAAATCCCAGTTCTTTGTTTTCAAATTGGGAAAATAAGTCAGGGGGAGAAAATCCAAATTTTTGCTCTTACCTTCACTCCATTTATTTATTTATTTATTTATTTATTTATTAGTTTTTTGTGGTGCTGAGGCCTGAATCCAGGAGGATTCTACCTCTGAGCTACACCCCCAGCCCTATTTTATTTTATTTTTATTTGGAAAAAGGTTCTCACTAGGCAGCTAAGAGCCTTGCTAAATTGCTCTGTGATCCTGTGATCCTCCTGTCTCTGCCACCCAAGTACTGGGATTATAGACGTGTGCCACAGGGTCCAGCTATCTTCACATATTTAAAATGCTAAATGCAGCCAGGCGTGGTGGTGCACGCTTGTAATCCCAGTACTTTGGGAGGCGGAGACCGGAGCATCGGGGTTTGCGGCCAGCCTCAGCTCTCTCTCTCTCTCTCTCTCTCTCTCTCTCTCTCTCTCTCAGTGAGGCCCTCCACAATTTCATGAGACCCGGTTTCAAAATAAAGTATAAAAAAAAATA